>LPNX010243357.1:66541-82243 GCA_001517045.1 Pseudotsuga menziesii | reverse complement strand
CCACGATCCTGGGAGGCCATTCAAGGTGGCCATCACCACTTTTGCATTCTTCACTTTTTCTTTTACCACTTCAAGTTGTTCTTTGATTTGAGAGACTCTCATGACTGCATGGTCTCTACATTATGGATCTTCACATTCTTCAACTGGTTTCTTTAGGTCATATTCTGATTTTGTTCTTCCCTTCAAATAGCTTGAAATTCTGGAAGACCTTCAACAGCTTTGCTTGCAATAAGTAGTGCTCTGTAATGCACATGTGCAAGCCTTCTATGCCAAAGCTCATTTGGCTCTACTATGTCATGGATCAAGGCTTGTTTTGGATATCCCTTCAATTTGTACAAGCCTCCTTCTTGTTCTTCAATCACTACCACATTGTCGATAGTCTTTCCTTTTGGCCATATGATGACTTGACCATCTATGAATGCAGCCCGCATTCCTTTTGCATCAATGCTGAAATGGAGAGAAGGTTCTTCTTAAATCCTAGAACAAACAATACTTATTTCATTGTTAGAGACTTACCAGAGTCTAGCTTGTATGAATATTCCTCACTACCTTTTATTGGACATTGGTAGTCATCTCCTAGTTTCACCTTGTGAGGTGATTCATGTTTTGACAGTCTTACAAAGGATTCCTTGAATCCTGTCATATGTTTGGAAGCCCCACTGTCTATAAGCCAATCATCACTTCCATGAGTAATGTTACATGAGAGAGCTGATATTAGAACATATTCATCCTCTCTTGAAGAATCTTCACTTTCATATCTGGATCTCTTTCTGGATGGTTCATCATCCTCTGCAGCATGAGCATGATGTCTTCTTTGGCCTCGTCTCCCTCTGAAACTGGAACCTCTATACTCATGTAGGTTTCCAATCCAGAGAGATAAAATAATTCTATGCTTGGAAGTTGTCAACATCACCAAGCTTATCATCAAGCTGATGTGATAGATCACTTTGAAATGAGAACCTCAAATGGAAATAGCAAAGGATTAGATCTTACCGATTTGAGATGTCCGTCCTTGTCCTGGAGTTCGTTGATCTAGGGTTTGTCACAGAAACCCTAATTTTCAAAACTTGGAATCTTTCAGATATAATTGGACAAACAGATATATCTCTTCAAATGGAGCTGTCCAATGTACTCCTTTTCTGAAAACAGTGGAGGGAAGCTCCCGGAACAGGATGCCCTAATTTTTCAATTTCTTCTGCATAAATTCTTGTTACGGTTTCTATGATATCTTCAAAATTACTGATCCTCTGTGTCTGAAATTTCCCACTGAGGTAACCTCACATGTACCTGATCCAACACCATAGGTTTCATCAGAATTTGTTTCACCATTTTGGATTTATGATTCTTTTCCCAAGGTGACCTGTTACAGGACTGTTCAGAATAGCGAAGTTGTACGACATGCCAGATGTCACTGGTTCATCTTCTGAGTCTGATATTCGGACCACCGAAAGAAAAGTATGTGCCCTTTCTGGAAAATCTTCAGGAATTCCATTTGGACCTCTGTATCTCAAGATATTGCAGATCTCCCTAGATGTCCTATTTAGGGATGAATTCTGGAAGAGGCTGGAACCCTAACTTGGAGAGATCATATCTCCTAGAGTACAACGAAGCGGAGTATGATTTTTGGACACAGGATTCATCAGGATTTTATATTTGGCCCCTACAATTTTCAGCTTCTGACAGTTTTTCAATCTCGGAATATAGCGACTATACCAAAACTTAGCAGTTTTAGTATTTAGGGTTTCTCCTAGCTCAGGGTCAAACTAGGGTTTGACTTTCCTGGAGTTTCACCCAGCCAAATTTCTTGATCCAGGTCTTTAAACTTCAGTTTTGATGAGGATAATAACCCTATGCTGGTCTCACTCAAAAATTCCTCTTCTGTAGAAAGCCCTAATTTCCACATCGAAGACTGAAAATGCCCGGAATCAAATTCCTCCTCGACATAAAGATGCGCCCTAAGGAGGAGAGTTGTTCCACCTTACTTTTGCTGAAAATATGTGGAGGAAGGTCAAAAAACTAGGAAGCCCTAGTTTTTGTAGCTACACAATGTATTCTTCTCAGGTTAGCTCTGATACCATGTTAGTTTTTCATCAAATAAGCTAGCATTATGATCTTAGGATCTTTTCACTGAGAGAATAACAAGCACAGCAATAAAACACAAGCACATCACAAGAGACAAGAGACACAAAGAGTTTTCCTCGGGGAAACCATAAAGGATAAAACCTCGCAACTTCCTCTAAGATAGAATCAACACCAAAACAGTAAGAGATCTCCCAAAACAGCAGTAGTCTTCTGTCTTCTGTCTAGTCCCAAAATTTCCTCCTTCAGTAGTGCGCCACACTTGGGAGAGCAAGTGATGTATTTCACAAGTGATAAATAGAGAGACTCTCACTCTCTATTTATATTCATCTGTTCACTTGAATTTCCTTTTCACACATAGGCTCAACCTAATAATTACTACTCGAGCCTACACCTTAATTAGTGTATAATAACTCAAGTGCCCCGAAACTGTGGGGACTTACCTAATGACTTGATATGACTTGATTACATTATTAATCCTCCCGATCAGAACATTGGGGCATGACCACATGACTCAAATACATAATAGAAACATCCCGGAATAAGCATCGGGTTACAATACATAAGATACATAGAAGAATACATTCCGAAGAATACATTGGGTTACAATACATAAGATACATAGAAGAATAATAGTCAACCCAAGCCTCCCTCACATAGTCCCTTGGCTATGAATTTCATGGATGTAGGAATGGATAATTTCTGTACATTCCATCAGTAACCTCAATCTGAAAAAAAATTCCCATAGTGGATAGATTCCATGACCTTAGTGATGAACCAATTATTGGATTGTAAGTTAACAGAAACTGTGGATGAGAAGGAGAAAAGTCATGAACCAACAGAAACCCAAGAAGAGGACACTTTGGTTTTATGGGATTGTGTTTCCATGTTCAATGTAGAGGATGAAGAGCTCACTAAGGTGTAGAGGATGAAGAGCTCACTAAGGAAGAAGAAATACCCGAGACAAATGTTACAACAAGAAGTCAGAATTCATTAAGAGAAGATAACATGATACTTCCCAAGATTAAGAAACTTCAGGAGAACATGAAGAAAATAAATAATAATACTCCAACTGTTAACATACTTGAGTTTGTCATTTCAAGCTAGAGTCCCAAGAAAGTTAATATGCCTGTAAATTCTATTGAAAATAAAGTTGAGAATGTCAAGAAGAATTCTACTGAGCATGAAATGGGATATGATATTGTAGAAGATATTAAAAAACTAAAGCAAATATCTCCTTGTTTGAAATGTGCAATCTACCCCAACAAAAGGAAAAGCACTTGAAACACCCGTGAAGGAGCTTCAAAATGATAACCAAGCTGACGAAGAAATTGGTGAAAGCAAGTTTAGGAGGGAAGTCTAAATATAGAACTCTAGCATTCCTCCTAAGTTTTGAAATTTTCAACTACAATGTGCATAATTGTTTGGTGGACTTGGGAGCATCAGTAAATGTTATACCATTTTCAATTTGCAAGCAAATCAAAGGTCAACCTAAGCAAACTATAGGCCAAGTTATCCAATTGGATAGGACTGCAGTGAAAGTTATAGGAGAAATGGAAGATGTACTGATCCGTTTATCAGCAGATGAGAGGGTCTGTCAGTACATAGACATTGTTGTAGTAGATATCCCAGACGCCTATGGTTTGGTTTTAAGCTGAGATTGGGTAGCAAAATTGGAAGGATATTTTGCATTAGATTGGTCACATGTATGGTTACCTTATAAAGGTTTCCAGAATCAAATAAAGGTGTTAAGGGAACCTCAAATGAAGTACAACATAGATCCGTTGGAAGGAAAGAATGAACCAGTAAATTTTATGTTGGGAAACTATTTTCTTGAACTGGAACCAGGAAATTACCAAGCTGAAGAAGCCAGTAACATATCAAATATCCAGGCCGATCTCCTTCAGTTTTCATGGGCTGATAAGTTTGATTGCAATATAGTATATTTAGTCCCAGGTGTAGTTAGTAATTCAGTAGGAGTAGAAAGTTTTTGGGTTATTTATTTTCACAGTTCCAAAACCTTGGAAGGATCAGGAGTTGGCTGTGTCATGATTGATCCAGAAAAAATAAATATTTTATTTCATGTAGATTAGAATTTGAATGCACAAATAACACAACTAAATACGAAGCATTAGTCCAGGGACTGAAAAAAGCAATGGAATTAAAAGTAAAAAATCTAAAAGTGTACGGAGATTCTGAGATCATTGTTAAACAAGTTCGGAACAAAATTCGTTGCATATCACCACATTTGAAAGCTTACCAAAATGAAGTTTTGGATTTATTAACAAGTTTTCATGCATTTAATATTTCTTCAATTCCTATAGTAAAAAATGCAGCAGATGACTTGTTAGCTACTTGAGCTGCAAGACTAGTACCTACAAATAACAGATGCTCAATTGAATTGTTTTTTAGGCCTTATGTTCTAGACAACATCACCAATCTAAGGGTGTTTGACGATGATCAACAAATATTGGAATTTTTAATGAATGATGATACATCTAAAATAGCCATAACGGATGATGAGGAACATCAAGAAAACCTCAAGAATGGAAATTTCATTCCTAAAGGAGTCAGAACTCTGGAACAGATGTTCGATCTAGACAACAAGTTCAAAAAACCAGCGAATGTCAAGACACATGGCTCATCTTTACAAGTTCGAGCTGATAAATCTAGGGACAGAGGCTGAACCCAAATATGTGAATTTGGGAAAGTGTTGTTCACTCGGGGAGAAGAGTAAATTCATTAGTTTATTCAAACAATACAAAGATGTGTTTGCTTGGACCTATGAGGACCTCAAAAATTATGACACCAGAATCATACAATATGTTATTCCAATCAAATTTGGAGTCAAACCTTATCAACAGCCTTTGAGAAAGATGGATCCCAAACTAGAGCCCCTAATTCAAAGTGAGGTAAAAAAGCTTCTGGATGCTAAGATCATATTCAAAGTTAGACATTCAGGATGGGTCTCAAACTTGGTGCTGGTACGAAAGAAGTCTAGGGAGATCAGACTTTGTGTTGATTTCAGAAATTTAAACTGTGCATCAGATAAAGATAATTACCCTGTCCCAGCCATGGAACAAATACTACAAATGGTATCAGGTTCTGATTTGTTTTCTCTATTGGATGGATTCTCAGGTTATAACCAAGTGTTAGTAGCAGAAGAAGACAAGCTCAATACCACTTTCAGAACCAAGTGGGGGACTTTTGCGTATAGGAGAATTCCCTTTGGACTCATTAATGCTGGAGCGACTTTCCAAAGGGCTATGGATATAGCTTTCCACGGTCTGATTGTCCATAGTGTTGTGGTCTATTTAGATGATGTTACGATATTTTCGAAGAAGAGAGAAGAACATGCATTTCATTTGAAACAGATTTTCAAACGTTGTAGAAAATATGGCTTTTCTTTAAATCATAAGAAATGTGTGTTCGCTGTTACTGAAGGGAAGATATTGGGTCATGTTATTTCGAAAAGGGATCTCAATAGACCCAGAGAGAATTAAAGCCATAGAACAAATCCCTTTACCCCATAATAAAAAAGGTATGCAATCTTTTATGGGGACAATCAATTTCCTATGAAGGTTTGTGCCAGAATTTGCTCAAATCGTCAAACCTTTGCAACAAATGGTCAAGCAAAGTGTGTGATTCAAGTGGTATGATTCAGAGAAGGATGCATTTAACAAGATCAATTCATCCATAGCTCATGCACCATCACTCAAAAGTCCCAACTTCAAAAAGGATTTTATCTTGTACACTTTTTCTTCCGATGATTCATTAGCAGCGGTGCTTACACAGAAAGAAGAGGGGGGGAGATGAGTACCCCATATCGTTTATGAGCGCTGGTCTACAAGGTGCTGAATTGAACTATCCCGCAGTTGATAAACAATCCTATGCATTTTTTAAAGCGGTGAAACAATTCAGACCGTATATACTTAAGAACCGCACCAAAGTAATAGTCCGGCACCCATCAGTATGATCTCTTTTTGTACAAAAGTAGTTAGGAGAAAGAAGAGGTAATTGGGTGACTGCTTTGCAAGAATATGATCTATAATTCAAACCAGCAACCTTAGTTAAAGGACAAGGACTTTTTAAGTTGATGGCGGAGAATCAAGGAAATGAAGATAACAATTGGGATAATGAAGTTGAATTACACATGGTGGATGTATGTCCTTTGTTCACGGCTCTAGAATCCTGATATAGAGATTTAATTAATTATATTCAAGAAGGATATTTTCCGAAACATTGGAATCCCAAGAAAAGAAGAGCATTATGTCTGAAATCAGCCTTATATCAGATTATTGATGGAGTGTTGTTTAGAAAGAACTATGATGGATTTTTTCTTAGATGCTTGGAATGTGAAGATGCTAATAAGGTTGTAGCAGAACTACATGATGGACCTGTTGGGGGTCATTTCTCAGGAGATACAATAGCACACAATATTTTAAGAGTTGGATATTACTAGCCGACATTGTTCAAAGATGCTCATGCTCATGTCAGAAAGTGTGATACTTGCCAAAGGAGCGTTGGGAGACAAGGAAAGGTAGCAGGACCTTTGAAACCATTTATTTATTTCAGAACCATTTGAACAATGGGGGATTGACATCATCAGAGAAATCAATCCAAATTCATCATTATAGCATAAGTACATCGTAGCATCAACATACTATTTCACCAAATGGGTAGAATCCATTCTGTTACAAAAAGTAAATGAAGATGCAGTTATGGACTTTTTGCAAGACCATATTATGACTAGGTTTGGGGTTCCAATTTCCCTGGTTTTTTATAATGCTTCATATTTTTCATCTATTAAATTGACTGCATTTGCAAATGGAAAAGGAATTAAGCTACACTATTCTGCTAACTACTATCCACAAGGAAATGGTTTGGCAGAATCCATAAATAAAAACCTCATTAGAATTTTGAAGAAAATGGTCATAGAAAATCAAAGGAGTCAGCATCTATCTTTTCCTAATGCACTCTGGGTTGATAGAGTCACACCCAAGAACTCCTTAGGTGTGTCACCCTACACTCTTATCTATGGGAAAGAAGTTATCCTGCCTCCTAACATTATGTTTCCATCCTCTAAACTAGACCAAGACTCTAGAGGAATTGATAATGAAGTTCTGCAAATCCGAATTCATAATCTGCTTAAGTTAGAGGAGTTTAGATCTAAAGCAAGAGAGAGGTTTTAACATCAACAAGAGATGGTGAAGAGATGTTTTTATAAGCACAAATCCGGGAAAAGGGAATTCGAAGTAGGTGATTTGGTTCTTAAGTGGATCACCCGCATGACGAGAAGAGAAAGCACACTAAGTTTCAACAATTGTGGATAGGCCCTTTTCAAATTGCAGAAAAGTTAGGCCCTTCAACTTACAAATTGCAATATTTATAGGGGTGGGAGGAGAACTTACTGTAAATGGTTTAGTTCTCAAGCCATATTTTTCTTAAGGTTTTGAGTTTCTTTTGTACATAAATAAATGGTTTGATTTTTTTTTTGTCTTGCTTAGATTAGTTTTAGTTGATTTACATTTTACTTGCTCGAGATTTGATTTCTTGTAAATTTTTGGTTTGCTTCATGTTTCAATAAATCAGTACAACTTTTGGTTTTGGAGTTCATCAGAGTTCTGAATAAACTAAAAAATCTTTGACCAAAGACTGCTTGCTATTTTACACATATATAATACTGAAGGATTCTTTAATATTAGCAGATTGTCTGAATAGATTATGAACACATTGAAGTCCTGTTTAATCCCTATAAAATAACTAAGGGCAGAAAGGTCTAGAATACTATTTTGAGGCTCCATTCACTTCACACTAAATACTGTCCTAGGAGGCCAACAACAAAAGATCCATGGAGAGGAAGCAGGGTGAATAGTTGTATTATATTTAAATGATCCGATGCCACACATGAAATCCAAAAGGCTAACAAGAGTCAAAATCTCCCAAGAAGAAAGCATATATTAAAATACATACTGAACAAAATCAATTTGAATAAGATTGCTCAAAGGTTCTTCTCCATCCGTGAGTTGAAATCAAAATATCTCTCACACAAAAGAACACTATGGATAGAGGGGCCTGAATTAAAATTTAGAAAGAAAGCAATCAGGGAGGACTCAAAAGGACAAAGTCCGAAAGCATCAAAAGCATGCAAAATGGCATGGGAATGAGGAACAAATGAATATACATGTTTACCATCTATTACAATCCTGTGGTGTCCAAGTTGGAAGCTATCTAAAGGTAGAGGTAAAATAAACTTCATATCCTGGCCTCAGAAGAGTTATCGAGACTATGAAGTCCTGGTTCCCCTTGTTTCAATTTGGACAATTATTAATGTTTAAAGTTCATAAATCTTGTATTCTAGAAAATCCAGACATCTTAAAGAAATCTAATAAAGTGATCTAACATGATACCATCAAAGCAGTTTGTTGTCTCAAAGGATAGTTGTTCAGAGATCTGTGTTTGTCGGGTAGTCGCCAATTGTTCCAGCTGCAACTATTTTCCCCAAAAAAAATTATTTTTAGGGCCCCCTTATCTTTTTAGTTTTTTAGAAGGCTTAGAAATTCTAGCTTCTTCACCAAGTTTCGCCCTATGACTTGAAGGTTTGAAAAAATTGAAGGTTTGTTTGCTTGTATCAGATGCACAGTTGACAGGTTTTGCGATGAATCGGGTGCGTAGTTCCCTAGATAGCTGATGTTCCCATTGGGAGTGTTTTGAAGTCTCTGTCTGATGTATTAGATGTAATTTTTTCTAACTGCATCGGAAGATGTTTTGAAGTCTATGTCTGATGAAAGGAAGGTTTTGGTTGTTTCTTCTGGAATGATCTGAGAACTTAGTTGTTTCTCTAGCCGACGTTGCAGAGGTAGAGTGCGATGTAGATCCGATACCTTCCCATAGTATTTTCCGATACTAATGCATGGTTAGTTGGTTAGTCTGTCAATGTTGTTTTTTATACGTTTTGGCGTTGTCCGCCTAGATCTCCCGGGATCGTCCCTCTGAAGCTATCCAATGCTTCGTGTGCACTCAGAAGTTCCTTTTCGATACCCACTTGGCACCCAATCCATCGTTCAAGCTTATAAAGCCCATAGAGGTTAGGTATATGGTCATTGTTCATCGCATTGGTCGCCTGTGGAGCTGTGTAGCTATCGTTGTTTGAGAAAATCGTTTTCTAGCAGAAGTAGAACTTGTCCAGGTCATATGTAAGGTTATCCATGTAGGATCCTCCTCCAATCCTGTTACTCAGAGTTGGTTTTACCCACAGTATTGTTAGGGTTAGGTCTTTTGGTTTGTACCGAGGGGGGTTATTTCATGCGGCGGTCATTTTCTTTATATAGGGTTCACCTTGGTTGTTTTGCATAGACATTGTTTACTCAGTCTTGGTTCTTGATTGATTTTCGTCTAGCCATGAGTTATTCTGTGACATTTGTTGGCAGAAAGAGGGCAGGGTGCAGATGAGCATTTCACCATCTGCACCGCTCCCTCATCCCCTTCACCATTTTAGGGTAGGTGCGCTGTTGGAATATCGTGTTCAGGACTAGTAGATGGTAGCTAGTTCTCAGTCTTAAAGTATTGTCATTGATGGCAATATCCTATAAAGCGAAGGGGAACTGATGTCAAATGGATGTGTCAATCTACTGAAAAAGAGGCAGGCACGCAGGTATCAATGAAGAAATCTCTTAATCGGAAGTCGGAAGAGATTTACATCGGAAGAGAAACGGATTTCCTAGCTGCAACGGCGGAAGAAGAAAAGGATACAGCCACACAAAGCACATCAGAGATCGGATCGCTTTGCACTTCGGAGGCCTAACCACTTTGGGAGCCACAACGACGGAAGCGAAAATATTAGAGACAAGTGATGCAGGCGAGAAAAGCTTAATCGAAGATCGGAGGACTTTGACATCGGAAGGGAAAAGGCTTCCCCAGCCACAACGGTGGAAGAGAACAGGATTCGGACACGTGACGAAAAGGTTAACACACATCAGCAGTCAGAGTTCTTTAAGCTTCGGACAAGTTGATGTTTTCGGCAGCCGCAACGGCGAAAGCGCAAAGGGCATGACCTTCCGCAACGGCGAGTGTTAAATGACCGGAAAGAAAAGGCTTCCCGCAGCCACAAGGGCAGAAGCCCACGACTGATGGAAATAACAAACGGGTCCACAACGGCGGAAGTCCAAAGCACTGATCGGAAGAGGAAGCAGTTTTCCTTCTGCAACGACGGGAAAAGAAATGATAAAAAGCTCCGATGCGAAAAACCAAAAGTCATCCGATGTGAAACAAACTGTAAGGGAGAAAAGTATCGAAACCAAAATGAATGTTCATCTGCTACTTCAGTGTAACCTTTGAAGAGGAATACGAAGAGCCCGATACAGTTGAGGATTCAAAGAGTATTCGAGCAGGTGGATTAACAGTTATGATGAACCTGAAATGCGAACTATTTAGTAACTGCTGGTAATGATGATTTGAAGAGTAAGGATGTGTATGGAGGTTTTCGAAGCTGAACCATTTCTGTAACAGTTTGAGGATGCTGAAGTTGAACCGGTTCTGTAACGGTTTGAGTATGTTGGTTCGACGAACCTGAGAGAGAAATAAACTCAAAAGATGATATATATATATTGAGCAGAAACAGTCGTGATGAGCAGTGTGCAGAAAACTGATACTGAATGAGCAGAGAAGCAGAGCAGAGGAACTGAAGAATGTGCTGAACAGTTGAACAAAACAGAGGAGCATAGAGCCGATGTTGAACAGAGCAGAGTGGTTTGGTAAGCAGAGACATATCTGTATTATTGAATTTTGATTCTATTGGAAAGTCTAGCAAATAAGGGAGGTAGGGAGGTGTTAGGGGAGACTTTATGTCTTTGTCTGCAAGAGGGTGCTTGTAGAAATTGAAGATTGGTGTCTTCACCCAGTTGGTGCTGGGTTAAACTGGAAATTGGTGCTTCCACCCAGTGGGTGCTGGGTTTCAGTGAGAGTAGGTGCTCTCAGCAAGTTTGGTGCTTGCATTCATAGGTTGCAGCCTCCTTGAGTCGGTGCTCAAATAAGAATTGATGTACAGCCATTGAAGCCTTTGACATCATAAGAAGAAGAGGGTTTTCCCTTATGGGTTTCCTCGTGAAATATCTGTGTATCATAAATGTGATTAAATGTTGTGATTGAATGATGTGCTTTATGTTATCTGCTCTTATGTTTATAACTCTGAATTCATAGAAAATATTTACTGCCATAAAGTTAATTGATTCTAAGTTAAAAGAAGGATTCTGCTGAAAATCTTAACTAACTGATTCACCCCCCCCCCCTCTCAGTTAGTTTATACCTGTAAAAATTGGTATCAGAGCCAGGTTCCTTTTGGTTAAGGTAGATCCTGAAGAGTTAAAATGGCTAGTCAAGATGGATCAATAAACAAAGCACCTATATTTGATGGTAAAAATTTTTCTTTCTGGAAGGTTAGGATGAGAACATACTTAATGTCCTTAGGTGCTGATGTTTGGGAAGTAGTAGAGACTGGGTATGCAAAACCTGTTTTGCTAGCATCCAAAGATGATAAGCTAGAATTTACTTTCAATGCAAAAGCAATGAATGCTATTCTAAGTGGTCTTGCTGAAATTGAATTTGGAAAGGTAATGCACCTTGATTCTGCCAAAGAAATGTGGGATAAACTTATTAGCAGCTATGAAGGAAATGAGAAAGTTAAAGATGCCAAGTTGCAGACTCATAGACTAAGATTTGAACAACTGAAAATGAATGAAGATGAAAGTATTAGTAAATTTTTCCTGAGAGTTGATGAGTTAGTAAATGCTATGAGAGCTCTTGGTGAAAAAATAAGTGATGATGATACCTTCCTTGTTCATAAAATCTTGAGATCTTTGCCTGACAAATTCAACCCTAAAGTCTCAGCTATAGAAGAAATGAGTGATCTTAAAAAGTTATCTCTTGACCAATTACTAGGAATTTTGACAGCCTATGAAATGAGGATTAGTAAATACCAAAACCCATCCAGAGAAGCCTCTTTTAAAGCTGAAAAGAGTACAGAGGCAGATGTAGATGAAATAGAAGCAAAATTTGTGAGAAGACTAAAAATGGGGTCAGGGAAATACAAAGGCAAACTGCCTTTCAAATGTTTTAACTATGGTAAAACAGGACACTTTGCTGCTAAATGCCCTTATATGAGGAAAGAGCAGAGTTCTGCAGATGAAGAGAATTTTCTAAAGAAGAGGTATAGTAAAGAAAACAAGTACAAGAAGAAAAGTTTATGTGTGAATGATGATGAATCCACAAAAACTTCAGAAAGTGAATCCTCCCATGAAGACAAAGAGAATGATTTCATGCTTATGGCTGTAGAGGATCTAGAGATGAGCTGTATAGAGATGAATGATGAATATGCCATTATGGACATGGAGGGAGAGCTGATGAGTGCTCTAGAGGAGATTGATAGACTAAGAATAAAGAAAAGAAAACAAAAACAGCTATTAATCCAGTATGAAACCAATGGAAAAGACATCTCTCTAATAAAGCCAGAGCTGGAAGAGGCAAAGAAAATTGAAGAGGCTCTAAAACAACAGCTAGCTGAAAGCAACACCAGATGTGAACATCTAGAGAATGAAGTAGTAATTGTTAAGAAGGATTTAAAAAAATTTCAAGCCTTATATCATCAGAATATATCTAGTATCAAAGCTTCAGAAGAGCTAAATAACATTCTAAACAAACAGAGGTCACCTCAGATTAAGTTTGGTCTAGGCTATGGTCAAAGTGCAAGCAGCAGTGATTCAGAAAGCAAACAATCATCAAACTTGATTAATTTTCAGAACAGCAAGCAGGCAGAAATCCCCAGAATAACAAATGTTGAAGCATGTAAAGATAATAATGAAAATTGATCAAAGAGTGATAAAAAGAAAGAGAATACCGATCTAAATATCAAATCGGTACAGTCAAGAGTTCATGAAGAAGGGCCATATAACAGAATCAAGTATGCAGATCAGAATTACAATTATGAGCATCATAACTCAATACATTATTTTTCTAGAAATCCACCAAGAGTTAGGTATGTTAATTTCTTCAATGGTTATTGTTTCTGTTGTTCTAACTTTGGGCATAGAGCTGCCAATTATTTTTACAATTTCAGAAACATTCAGAGAAGGATGTCAAATAACAAACTTATGATACATCAATCAGCGTATAGTCATATGGGTCGTGTATCTCAATCAGCTGTTAAAAGAAGAACGCAAAACAGAAATAATAACCCGTTTGATCTTCTGTACAATGAAACGGAATGTTACATATGTCACAACTTTGGGCATAAAGCTACAGAATGTAACTTGAAAGAGAACAAAACAGAACCAAAAATGAAATATACAGCTGAACGAAATGTATGGAGGAAGAAAGAGAGTTCTCATTGTAATCTCGTGCTCTCAGTTTAGAAACAGAAGAATCCTTGGTACATTGATAGTGGATGTTCGAAACATATGTCAGGAGAGAAAGAGAAGTTTATTTCTATGTCAGAGCAGAAATATGGGAATGTAACATTTGCAAACGATGCACCAGGAAAGATCAGAGGCAAGGGAATGGTTAGTCTTAGCAATGGTAAAGGAAAGGCTCAAGATGTGTTATTTGTAGATGGGTTGAAGCACAACCTTCTCAGTGTGAGTCAAATGTGTGACAAAGGGTGTGAAGTTGTGTTCACTGCTAAAGATTGTAAAATTAAAAATGTCTCCTCAGGAAAACTAGTTGCCAAAGGAATAAGAACTGAGAATAATGTTTACATTTTAAAAGAAGAAAAAGAAGAGTGTTATATCAGCAAATATGATGAAAGCTGGCTGTGGCACAGAAGACTGGGACATCTACATTTTGATCATTTAATAAAACTCAAAAACAGAGCAGCAGTTAGGGACTTTCCAGAAATATCTAAACCACGTGATGAAGTGTGTAAACCTTGTCAGACAGGGAAGTTAACCAGAACACAGTTTAAGTCAAAGAGTGTTCCCTCCACAAATAAGCCTCTTCAACTAGTCCATCTGGATCTATGTGGCCCATCAAGGAAAGAAGGTACAGGTAAGGAGAACTATTTCATGCTCGTGATTGATGACTATTCTAGACTAACATGGGTTTCATTCCTTAAAGAGAAGTCTGAAGCATTTGCTAAATTCAAGATATTTAAAGCCCTGACTGAAAATCAGACCGGAAGAAAGACTAAAGCTATCATATCTGATAGAGGAGGAGAGTTCAGTTCAATACAGTTCAAAGAATTCTGTGATGAGCATGGCATCAAGAAAGAATATACAATTGCAGGAACTCCTCAGCAAAATGGAGTGGTAGAAAGACAAAACAGAACAGTCCAACAGATGGCCCGATCAATGATGAAGGAAAAAGATATTTCTCAAGGCTTCTGGGTGGAAGCTATTCATACAGCTGTGCACATTCTTAACAAAGCTCATTTAAGACCAAACAGTGACAAAACACCATATCATTTATGGTTTGGAAGACCTACAACCATTAAACATTTCAGAGTTTTTGGGAGTAAATGTTATATCAAGAATAATGATGAAAATTTGGGCAAGTATGATGATAGAGTAGATGAAGGAATCTTTTTAGGATATGCTACAGAAATCAAAGGCTATAGGTGTTATAACAAGAGATTGCGTAAAATAGTAGATTGCATAGATGTGAAAGTAGAGGAAGATTGTCATGGAAATATCAGTCAAAGGAATGATGAAGATTCATGTTTGGAAGATACAAATGAAGAGACTGAAGAACAGGTCCAAGAATCCCAGAAGGAAGAATCTGAATCATCAGAGTATGAGGAAGCTAAACCTGAACAACACACTGTACAATCTTCTTCCAAAATGATTAGAAAGAATCACCCTGAAATCCAAATCATTGGTGATGAGAGTAAAGGTGTTCAGACTAGAAGGAAGATTTTGCAGGAATCTGAACAGTCTCATATTGCTCTTCTCTCTACAATTGAGCCCAATGTTTTAATGAAGCCAACAAAGATAAAGACCGGGTAGCAGCCATGAATGAAGAGTTGGATCAGATTGAAAAGAATAGCACTTGGGAACTTGTTCCTAGGCCATTAGACAAGAATGTGATTGGATCCAAATGGGTATATAAGAATAAATTAAATGAACAAGGATAGATTGTAAGGAATAAAGCAAGACTGGTTTGCAAAGGTTATGCTCAGATTGAAGGACAAGACTTTCTCAATGGAGGCTATAAGAATGTTTCTAGCCTATGCTTGTTACAAACAATTTAGAGTATACCAGATGGATGTCAAGTCAGCATTTCTCAATGGAAATTTAGAAGAAGAAGTGTATATGGAGCAACCTGAAGGCTTTTCACTCACAGATAAATCTGACTATGTATACAAGCTGAAAAAGGCTTTGTATGGGTTGAAGCAAGCACCTAGAGCCTGGTATGCCAGACTGGACAAATATCTACAAGACAAAGGCTTCAAGAGAGGTTCTATGGACATCAATTTATATATCAAAACTGAAGGCAATGACTTATTGATTGTATTGGTTTATGTTGATGATATCATCTTTGGCTGTACTAATAATCTTTCTGTTCAGTGGTTTGCTAACTCTATGAAATCTGAGTTCAAAATGTCAATGATTGGTGAGATGTCCTATTTACTTGGTC
>LPNX010243357.1:42525-65164 GCA_001517045.1 Pseudotsuga menziesii | reverse complement strand
GGAACTGAAGAATGTGCTGAACAGTTGAACAGAACAGAGGAGCAGAGAGCCGATGTTGAACATAGCAGAGTGGTTTGGTAAGCAGAGACATATCTGTATTATTGAATTTTCATTCTATTGGAAAGTCTAGCAAATAAGGGAGGTAGGGAGGTGCTAGGGGAGACTTTATGTCTATGTCTGCAAGAGGGTGCTTGTAGAAATTGAAGATTGGTGTCTTCACCCAATTGGTGCTTCCACCCAGTTGGTGCTGGGTTTCAGTGAGAGTAGGTGCTCTCAGCAAGTTGGTGCTTGCATTCAGAGGTTGCAGCCTCCTTGAGTCGGTGCTCAAATAAGAATTGATGTACAGCCATTGAAGCCTTTGACATCATAAGAAGAAGAGGTTTTTCCCTTATGGGTTTCCTCGTGAAATATCTGTGTATCATAAATGTGATTAAATGTTGTGATTGAATGCTGTGCTTTATGTTATCTGCTCTTATGTTTATAACTCTGAATTCATAGCAAAGATTGACTGCCATAAAGTTAATTGATTCTAAGTTAAAACAAGGATTCTGCTGAAAATCTTAACTAACTGATTCACCCCCCCTCCCTCTCAGTTAGTTTATACCTGTAACATGCGCAGCCATCGTTTGAGCGTGGTTAGGTTTGCATGGGATGCCAGAGGAGTTTTTTTTATTAGCATTCTAATCTTTCCAAGGGTTTCCCACTGTAGAATTGCTACCTATAGACATAAGGGCGTAGTGGAAACCTAGGGTTTTCCAGGTATAGGTTTGCTTGTAGATTTGGGTTCGATAGGTTTTGAAAGCTTTGTGTTTTTGTTTAGTTTCACATACAAAAAAGCACATTTTTGTTCAGCATGCATCTTGATGAGTTGGTAATGTTTTGGTTAATTTTGTTGTTGCTTTCAATATATAGTGTGCTATGGGTGAGTGGACTAAATCTATTTTGTATGATCAACACAAGCCCATCATCAACACAACAGCATGCCTCAGAAGTAGAAAAAGAAGGCCCAAGCAACAGAGGAAGAACCAGAAGTAGAAATAATAACCTGAGTCAAGATTATTTATGAAGACACCAAAGCCATCATTGACATTAATCCTGAATATAAATGGGGAGAGATATACAGAATGATCACAAATCAGAGTTCCCTAGAGGCGAGATTCGAAGATTTTCCTATCTATGCCAATATCAAAATATCAGCTATAATGAAGGTGACTACCCAACCTAAGCTTTTCCCTTGCTCAGAGGTGATAGGATGGATCCTTCCCAGGGAAAATGTGACAAGAATGATATCGGCTAACACTGAAGGGAAAGGTTATGTGGCCTATAGCCTAGCCTATGTAGCCATGGCTTATAAGTTGCCAACACCATAGAACTATTTGACTAAGGGTTGGTTGAAAGACCTCAATCTAGATGTGGTGGAAGCAATTAAAAGAATGATGATCCCAGGTAAGAACTTTCGTACAAGGCCTTTAGGGGAGTACGAAACAGCAAGCCTCCGCACTGCATACAGGTTAATTTCCTTGATGTTAAATAGGATACTCGGGAGGGCTAATGGGAAGAACTTCAAGATAGGTTGGGTACCAATGATCGTTTTTGTAGCCACCTGAGGTACAATCTTGAATTGGGAAAACATAGTATCAAACAGTTTGTCAGCCTGCATAAGTGTAGCATTGGGAGGAGTCTCCTTGAAGAAAACCGAGTTTTATATGAGCTCAATATTGATTGACTTTATTTTATGCACACAACCATTCCTGGAATTGAAATTCCAATGGGATAAGGACTGATACCTTGGATATGTTGCATGCCAATTATTTTGGGCTCACAAGTATTATAGTCACTACAAGAATATTTGTGAGGATTTTATAATGCCATTGTACACATTGATTTTCATGGTTGACTGTAATTGTATGTCAGAGGAGCCTCTGAAAGTTATGCAAGATAACATGCACTATTATTTGACAGAGGAAGGTTTGTATTTAAGGATGTTTGGCGGGGCAAGGGCTCCTTTCCTTCTACCCAAGTATGCCACACACTATGTGATTCATAAAGAAGTAGT
This sequence comes from Pseudotsuga menziesii, assembly GCA_001517045.1. NCBI lineage: Eukaryota > Viridiplantae > Streptophyta > Pinopsida > Pinales > Pinaceae > Pseudotsuga > Pseudotsuga menziesii. Next base: position 63,108 of record LPNX010243357.1, on the reverse strand, counting down.
AAGATAATTATATATTGATGGAGTGGGTAACTTCCTATTTGAGCAGAAGAAGGTTTTGTATTCTCCAGTCCTTTTTTATATAGGGAGTTATAAGTTTCCAAAGTGAAAAATGCAGTGGAATTTGTTAAGGAACTCGAATATTTTCATTTTGGTGAAATAATCTTCCATAGAAATGAGTTTGAAAATAAAGTTGTTGATTATTGCACTACAGCAGGGGTGCACTTCTAGTATGCATATTTTTGGGATAAAGATGAAGAAGTTTTCCGAAATGCTCAGAATATGACAGCTTTAAGAAGGAGGTTTAAACAAAAGATAACTACTATTGGAGGAAAGGGAAAGGCTGCTGAGCAACTAAGAAACAAGAAGAGGAGGTTGCAAAGAAAAGGAAAGAAGAAGCACATAGATTATCCTGAGAAGCAGAAGAGTGGCTGAGAGCTGAAGAAGAAGAAAAAAGCAAAGCAGCAGAAGAGGCCAAGAAGAGAGCTGAAGAAGCAGAGAAGAGAAAAGAAGAAGAAGAATTCCAGAGAAAGCAGAAGGAAAATGAAAAGTTAACAATAGAAGTAGCTGATAAAGAGAAGGAGAATATAGAAAAAGTAGCTAAGGAGTTACGACAAAAGGCACAAGAGGAACAAGACTATGCAAGTCAAGAGCAACCTTAGCCTTGTGCTGATCTAGTAGAACCCTATGTTCCATCCAACAACATGGTGGGAGGAAATCCAATGTCATCATCAAGAATTGAATTGATTCCTTTTATTCCCATAGAAGCAGATGAAGTTCCTGATATGAGTACTATTTTCTATGATAAAGCAAAAAAGAGGATTGTTAGGAGAACAGAGAAGAAGGTAAACACTGGAGGCAAGAAAGGAGTTATGGTAAATGAAAATATAGTGGTGCATGGTACGGATAAAGATCCAAGGTTAATGGAAAGGGCTGGGGTAGCCACAGCCCTAGCTATTGAAGATAATGTTGATAAGATAATGATGGATTTAGAACAATCCCAGAAGAAGATTACTCAATTGAAAGAGACCCTGAAAAAGGAAAGAGATGAAAGTTAGAGTCTAAAGAGGAAGTACGAAGACATGATTAATGATATTGAGGAGTCCAAATTAGAGTGCCAAACCTTACAATCAGACAAATATGCTTTGGTGTTATCAGCAGTAAATATAGAAAAAGAGTCCAAGGCCACCTTGGCAGAGTTTGGGAAACCTTAGCAAAGACATCAGGTTTTAGAGGCAGAAAGAGATAGTCTAAAATCATCAATTGAGGAGTTGAATAAAGAGAATGGAAGGCTAGAGGATAAAGTAGCAGAACTAGAGATGCAAAATACTACTGCTGAGGGGAAAGCTAAGCTTTACGAGACTCAAGTAGCAGCATTGGAGAGCCAGAAAACTTCACTGGAAGTTTCATTAAAAACAACTAATGAGTAGAAAACAAATATTGAGCCATTAAAGAGGCATCCTCTCACACTTAGAAGTAAAATTCATCAGATGCAGCTTCAGATGGCAGAGGAGATGTTTAAGGTTCAACAGGTAGAAATAAGGCTGGAAGAAATTGTAAGTACAACTTCTTACCTTTTGGACAGGACATAGGATATCCTGTAGGTTTTGCAAGGACGTATGACTTGGTTGGAAACAACCAAGGAACCTCCAGCCGATGCTCCCATGAAGGACTTAGAGACAGTGAATCTGGAGTATGAACTAATTGAATTTGGGAGTAAAGTAGCAGAGGAATTGGTAAAAGCATTCCAGAGTACAAAAGGTGTTTGTGTAGAATTTTGCAGAAAAGTTCTCATCACTTTTATCAGACATCTACTAAGAATAGGTTGGAAGAATTGCTTGATCATGAAATATTTTTGAAGCAATTGCAGGAAACATGGAAAGAGGATGAATGAAGCATTCAGCTGGTCAAAGGATTAGATGAGAAGGTGCTGAAAATTGCAATAGCACAAGAAAAAGTTAGCAGCCATTTATTGGAAGATCAACTTCGCTTGATTCCAACTAGAGTGACCAATATAAAATTTCAAGCTGCTAAACATGAGATCACCATCAAATTCCCAAAGCCTTCTGGTTTCGAAACTATAGCAACAGATGCAAATGTTTGGAAGATATTTATAAATCATCAAGCTGGGCCCACTTAGTTGGCTTATTCAAACGATTGATAAATTATGTAATATTTTGTATTTATCTTTTTCTTAGTGCACTGCACTAGAAGACAATTTTTTGTAGAGGAAAAATCAAGGGAAGCCCAAAGGGCTAAAAGGGGAAGCTCAAGAGTTTTTGTTGTTTGTATAAATATAGGTGAATTAGATGTAAGGAGGACCTTTTTTTCATGCTATCTTTATGAAATGTTATTGTAATAAGAACTACTTCCTCTTATAATAAAAAGTTTATATTTTTTGTTGGATAAGGCACTGTGGAGTCTCAAATGCTTGCAATGGACTGGTTGAATGTGAACTACTTCTGTTTCAACTTGTGCTATGAACTGTGAGATCATTCTAACTTATGGATTATTTCATGTTATGAATGTTTTCCTGCTATTTATGTGAAACTTCCATAGTATATCTGAGTAATGAATGTTTTAAATAACAATGAGTTATCTCTTTGTTTATCTGTCTACTTATATTCATGTATTTTGAAATATAAACAACTATATGTAGTATTCTAAATACATGTTATACAATACATTATGTTAAATTTTCATATGCTTAGCTAAGAAATCGGTATTTCATTTCATATTCATAACAAAAGCATATAAACAGGATCACTGAAAGATAGACGAGCACAACCATACAAAAGGAACACAAAGATTTATCCCGGGAAAACCCTAAAGGGAAAAACCCAGCAAAAGCTTCCTCAATATAGATGTCCCAAAAATATAAAATATAAAACTAGCAAGGAGATCAAAGCCTGATCCTCCTCCTTCTCCAGCTACTTCTCTTCTCCACTAATGCGCTACACAAGTGAGAGTGTGTGTCTCAAATGAGGAGCACCACACCTCTATTTATATTCATCCATTCACTTTAACTAACTCATTTGACACGTAGGCTCGAGTTACACATGTAGGCTCAAGTAACCACACCGGGGTGCTAATGACCCACCTTTACAATTAGAGGGGACTACCTCATGAATCTTATTAGTTCTTCTGATTAGAAGCATTGGGGTACAAATTAATATAAGTGGTTCTCCCGGTAGGATCATCGGGGACCACAAAATATACATATAGAATATTCTTCGAAGTTACAATATTTCAACACTCCCGCTTAACGAGAAGGGTATTCTTCAACAACAACAACAATAGTAGGAGAGGACATCATCAACATCATCAGGGTAACACATCTATAAATCATTGGAAGCTTTTCAACATCATATAGTATTCGTCTTCAATTTTCAACGACAGCAACTCTTTGATCAGCATCAACATCTTCTGACCTTTTGATCAGCAACACCTTCAGCAACATCTTCAGCACTTTGACCTTTTGAACAGCAACATATTCAGCACTTAGACCTTTCAATCAACAGCAACATCTTCAGCACTTTGACCTTTCGATTAGCAACATCTTCAGTGTTTTGACCTTTCGATCAGCAACAATATCTTCAGCATTTTGATCAGCAACATCTTCAGCACTTTGATCTTTCGATCAGCAACAACATATTAAACATTTCGATCAGCAACATCTTCAGCACTTTGATCTTTCGATCAGCAACAACATCTTCAACATTTTGATCAGCAAAAACTTCTTCAACATTTTGTTCTTTCGATCAGCAACCTGATCGGTAACATCGTGTTCAACACCATAATCATACTTCAATTCTCAAATAGCATCATCATCATGATATTCTGATCTTTTGATCATTACGATGTTATCATCAAATACTGATCATTTGATCAATACATTATCATCATCATACTCTGATCTTTCGATCAGTACATCATCATCGTCATACACTGATATTTCGATCAGTACGTCATCATCATCATAAAACATCATTATCATCAAAACATCAACACCATCAAAACATCAACATGATCCTTCCTTTCGGAATTATGGGATTTAGGTCTTTACGGAGTTACCAATGATCCTTCCTTTCAGAATTACGGGATTTAGGTCTTTACGGAGTTAATAACGATCCTTCCTTTCGGAATTACAGGATTTAGGTCTTTACAAAGTTACTAACAATCCTTCCTTTTGGAATTACGGGATCAACACATTTGTGGAACTCAGAAAATCCTTCCTGTTGGAATTATGTGATCAACACATCTGTGGAACTCAGACAATCCTTCCTATTGGAATTACAGGATCAATTCAATGATCCTTCCTTTCAGAATTACGGGATTTAGGTACTAACGATCCTTCCTTTCAGAATTACGGGATCAACACAAATGTGGAACTCAGACAATCCTTCCTATTGGAATTACGGGATCAACACATCTGTGGAACTCAGACAATCCTTCCTATTGGAATTACAGGATCAAGTCAATGATCCTTCCTTTCGAAATTACGGGATTTAGGTCTTTACAGAGTTACTAATGATCCTTCCTTTCAGAATTATAGGATCAAAACATATGTGGAACTCAGACAATCCTTCCTCTAGGAATTACGGGATCAACACACGTTCTCGAGTACCAAAGTCACTAGATCCGTTCTGAACCGAAGTTCAAGGATGATACAATCCTACCACATTCACAGGGATCGAGATCTCTGGATACATTTTGAACCGAGGTTCAGGAATGATGCAATCCTACCACTTTCATGGGGGTCGAGACCTCCAGATACATTTTGAACTGAGGTTCAGGGATGATGCAATCCACCACTTTCATGGGGGCTGAGACCTCCGGATACATTTTGAACTGAGGTTTAGGGATTATGCAATCCACCACTTTCATGGGGGCTGAGACCTCTGGATACATTTTGAACCGAGGTTCAGGGATGATGCAATCCACCACTTTCATGAGGGCCAAGACCTCTAGATACATTTTGAACCAAAGTTCTGGGATGATGCAATCCTACCACATCCACAAGGGCCGAGACCTACGGATACATTTTGAACCAAAGTTCAAGGATGATGTAATCCCACCACATTCACAGGGGCCGAGACCTACGGATACATTTTGAACCAAATTTCAGGGATGATGCAATTCCACCACATTCACGAAGACCGAAGTCACCAGATCTATTTTGGACAGATGTCCCAGGATGATACAATCCCTCTTCATTCTCGAGGATCGAGGTCACCGGATCACTTTTGGATAGATGTCCCGGGATGATACAATCCCTCTTCATTCTCAAGGACCGAGGCCACCGGATCACTTTAGGGTAGATTCCCAGGGATGATACAATCCCACTGCAACATCACTACTCCCCCTTTCGAGGAAGGTTCTTGCGAACCACACCAAGCTTGTCTCGAAAGTGTTCAAACTTTACTCAGGATAGAGGCTTTGTTAAAGAATCAGCAAATTGTTAATCAATACTCACATACTGGAGCTTTATGGCTCCTCTCTGCATCATATCTTCAATGTAGAAATATCTTATTTCTATGTGCTTTGATATGTCGTGGAACACAGGGTTCTCTGTCATCTTTATACATCTCTGGTTGCCACATAGAATCATGGTAGTGTCCAAATCTAGGTTGAATAATCCTGACATCAGTTTTTGAAGCCGTATGGCTTCACAGCTAGCGGAGAAAGATGCTATATATTCTGCTTCGGCTGTGCTTAGAGAAACTCTAGACTGCTTTCTGCTAAACCATGAAATCATAGCAAATCCCAGACTATAACATCCACCCGAAGTGTTTTTTCTATCTGAGATAATTCCAGCCCAATCTGCATCTGTGTAGCCGTACAACCTATACTCATGGCTACCATCATAGTATAGACCAAAGTCTATAGTCCCTTTCAGATATCGCATCACATGTTTTGCAGCTACTAGGTAAACCCATCTTGGTTGAACAAGATATTGACTTAAGGTGTTCACAACAAAACAAATGTCTAGTCTAGTATTTGTTAAGTACATCAATGACCCAATTATCTATCTATAATGAGTCGCATCCACTAACTCTGATGAGTCATCAGCTAACAGCTTCAGGTTGGAGTCCATGGGTGTGGCCATGGCTTTGCATTCCAACATATTGAATCTCTTCAATATCTCTACCACATACTTTCCCTGGTTGAGAAAGATTCCTTCTGAACTTTGCCATACTTCCAGACCTAGGAAATAATGCATTAAGCTAAGGTCTTTCATCTCAAATTCTTCTGCTAGTTTCTTCTTGCTTTCCATGATTTGTTTCTCATCCCGTGTCAAGAATAGGTCATCCACATATAATAACAGGATGACAGGTTCATCTTCTACAACCTTGTAGTAAAGGTTAGGATTGACTTTACTCTTGGCAAAGCTCATGCTCGTCAGGAGACTATTTATTCTTCCATACCAAGCTCTGGGAGCTTGCTTCAGGCCATAGAGGGCCTTCTTCAACTTGCATATGTGAGTCCATCTGTCTTCAACTTCAAATCCTTGTGACTATTCGATGTAAAAATCTTCCTCAATCATTCCATTAAGGAAGGCTTGTATTTACTTCATCATGGAAGAAACTACCATGATAGTTCTGAAGGAAGTGTACCTTACTTCCTGGAGTAAGTGTCTCTTCAGAATTAATTTCCTCTTTTTGATAGAAACCTCTAGCCACAAGTATTTCCTTACTTCTATCAGCAACATATTTTATCTTGCAAATCCATTTGGAAGATACCACATTCTTGCTTTCTGGTTTGAGTACTATATCCCAAACATCATTCTAGTATTCTTTCATCATAACATCTTCCATGAGTTCGTCTTGTTAGGTCATTAACATATCCTAGTCTTCTGCATTCAAACTTGAAGGTTGGAACCCACTTTACTCTTGGTAAAGTCTTGATCCATCACGAATCTATCCATCATGTCGTACCATGTCAAACTCAGATATATTTTGTAGTCACTCCCCCTGAAGTGGAGTATCATCTTCCCTCTTGATTCTGTACAGGTGTTTCTATGCTAGATATGTCATGTCATAGTCTATTCTTTCTGAGGCAAACCATGAACCTTGCTTTGTACACTTGTTCTTGTAGATCCATATGGAGGATACTATGTACTTCCCTTTATGTCTCAAAATAATATCATATACATCATTCCCCATGTTCAATTATTATTATTTGATCATAGCTTCTTTCATAGCATTCTTTACTTCATCTTGAGTTATCTCTCGTACCCATGGTGGTCTTCATCCTTCGAGGTGGATCTACTGCTCTCTAAATCTTTTTCTTCCGTCATGGTGTCTCTGACCCTGGGAACTTTAGATTTTATTGGAGTGAATCTTGAATTGTCATCACTTGTTCTTCAGAACAGGTCTCATCCTTCTTGTAGGAGGTTGTACAGGACCTTTCCTACAATTCAAATGCACCAGTTGCATGGTTAGAATTATTTCATAAAACATATGCATAATGATAAATTCTTATGCATCATGCAACTGTTTATCCAATACAATATTCATCCATATCTCACAGAAACTTTCTATATGCCTTCCATCTCTACCATGACATCATTGAGATTGTGCACTAATCCAATATGTCAGCAAATAGGTTTCATTCTAGATAAGTAACAATGGATATTTGTATAGAACCATGAGCTACTTACCCATCACATGCATGCAAACAACACATCTACTGAATATAATCAAATGCATAACAAAACAATATCATTAAATGACAATTGAATACTTATCTTTTGTTTGTTTCGTGGGTAGACTCCTTCTTGATCATTCTGCTTCATCATCTTCTTCATCCATGAAATCATCATTTCTTATCCAAATGATAAGATGGATAAGAGGTTCGTCGAGACTTGAGTTCTTCATATTCCTCATCGCTTGAGGGATCTTCTTTGAATGTTGAGAGCTTGATCTTCAATTTGCTCCCATCTTTCTTCTTCTCTTCTTATGAGACGAGCTTCTTCTTCTTCCTAGAGTCAACTAAAAGTAATCACTTCCTTTTGGCACACATTCCTTGCATGAATGAATCCCATGATCATGGGAGGCCATTCATGGTGGCTATCACCACTTCTGCATTCTCTACTTCTTCTTCTACCGCTTCAAGATGTTCTGCATTCTGGATCTTCACATTCTTCAACTGTTTTCTCAAATCCATCTTTTGAATTATGTTCTTATCTTCAAATAGCTTGATCAAGGAATCAAACATCTTCGATGTCTTTAGGGAAGACACTTGTGGTACAAGTTGATCCATGATTGAATCCACAATGATCTTCTTGGTCTTGATCAAGTTCTTCTTGTGTAAGGATTTGAGGCTCATCTCCCTCTAGAACTGGAACCTCTCTACTCATGTAGGTGTCCAATTCATTTTCTTCAGAGAGATCAAATACTTCCATGCTTGGAATTTTTTTCAACTTCACCAAGCTTATCATCAAGCTGATGGGATAGATCACTTTGAAATGAGAACCTCAAATGCAAATAGCAAAATATTAGATCTTACCGATTTGAGGTGTTCGTCCTACTTCCGGAGCTGGCTGATCTAGGGTTTGTTAGAGAAACCCTAATTTTCAAAACTTCGAATCTTTTAGATTTGATTGGATAGAAGGATAGATCTCTTCAAATGGAGCTGTCCAATGTACTCCTTTTCTAAAAACAGTGGAGGGAAGCTCCTGGAACAGGAAGCCCTAGTTTTCCAATTTCTTCTGCAGAAATGCCTGTTACTGTTTATGTGTCTGAAATTTATCATTGAGGTAACCTCATATGTCCCTGATCCAACACAACAAGTTTCATCAATTGGGATTTATGATCATTTTTCCAAGGTGACCGGTTACATGACTGTTTAGAATAGTGAAGTTGTATGGAATGCCACGTGTCACTGGTTCATCTTCAGGTTCTAAAATTCGTACCATAGAAAGTACAGTCTGTGCTATTTTTGGAAAATCTTCAGTAATTCCATTTGGACCTTTGTATCCCACGCTACAAAAATTCTCCCTAGGTGTCCCATTTAGGGATGAATTCTGGAAGAGGCTGGAACCCTAACTTGGAGGGGTCATATCTCCCAGAATATAGAGAATCTGAGGCTGAATTTTGGAAACAGTGTAAATCAAGATTTTATCGTTGGCCTCTGCAATTTTCAACTCTTGAGCCTTCGCCAATCTCAGTATATAGCGAATGTACCAAAACTTAGCAGTTTTAGTATTTAGGGTTTTTCCAGATCGGGGTCAAACTAGGGTTTGACTTTCCCAGAGTTTCAGCCAACCAAATTTCTTGATCCAGGTCTCTAAACTTCGATTTTGATCAGGAGAAAAATCCTATGCTGGGCTCACTCAAAAATTCTTCTTCTGTAGAAAGCCCTAATTTTCTGCACCAAAACTGAAAATGCTCGGAATCGAATTCCGCTTCGACAGAAAGATGTGCCCTTCAATGGAGAGTCAATCTATCCTTATTTTGCTGATTGATCATGGATAGAGACCCAAAAAATAATAAGCCCTAGATTCTTTAGCTGCACAATGTATTCTTTCAGGGTGGCTCTAATACCATGTTAAATTTTCATATGCTTAGCTAAGACATCAGTATTTCATTTCATATTCATAACAAAAGCATATAAATAGGATCACTGAAAGATAGACAAGCACAACCATACAAAAGGAACACAAAGATTTATCCTAGGAAAACCCTAAAGGGAAAAACCCAACAAAATCTTCCTCAATATAGATGTCCCAAAAAGATAAAAGATAAAACCAGCAAGGAGATCAAAGCCTGATCCTCCTCCTTCTCCAGCTACTTCTCTTCTCCACTAATGCGCTACACAAGTGAGAGTGTGTGTCTCAAATGAGGAGCACCACACCTCTATTTATATTCATCCATTCACTTTAACTAACTCATTCGACACGTAGGCTCGAGTTACACATGTAGGCTCAAGTAACCAGACTGGGGTGCTAATGACCCACCTTTACAATTAGAGGGGACTACCTCATGACTCTTATTAGTTCTTCTGATTAGAAGCATCGGGGTACAAAGTAATACAAGTGGTTCTCCCGGTAGGATACAAAAGATACATATAGAATATTCTTTGAAGTTACAATATTTCAACACATTACTCGTCATTAATTACAATATCACTCGCTAGGGATAGGTTAGATAGAATTAGTTAGCATTAGTTGTTCTTTGTTTATGATTTAGAAGCGAAAAAGGTAAGATGAGAGGTAAGAACCTGCGCATCACATTGTGAAGCTCTTCGTTATCTCTATCGATTGCACTTAGTTAGGCACTTGCATATCATATATAAACATAAAACTAAAAAAATACACTAGGTCGCAACTAGTAAAACAAGTTAACCGTTACTTGAACTATGATAGCCGGACCGCAAACCAGATGGATTCCCCATACCAAACAATAACGAGCTAATTAAGAATGCTTATTGGGGAGAATCCCTACTGTTATTTCCTAGAATTTTCCAACCCTCAATGCCACCCTAGGGAAATCTCTACTTTGTATACAACTTAAAATCAAAGAAATATACACACTTTAATTTTTTTTTTTTTTTTTCTTATTATATTTTTTTAGGGAGCCCACCGAGCACTTCCCCTCATTCCAAGGATGGTACCAATGGTATATTGGATTCTTCAAGACTCAAGGCTTCGTCAACATCCCAACAACAACATTCTAATTAAGAGGAACCATGAAACAAAGTGGGATGCGAACGTGTGCAAGGGAGGAAACAAGTTTCCTCTCATCCATTTGAGCCACACCAAATTGACTATATATAATATATACACGTTTAAGGAAATGAAATTAATTTTACACGACTCGTTGATTGAATTGTTCTAAATGAGTGGTACACTTACACTTTAGGGAAATGTCAACTTTGTATACAACATAACTTTAAAAAATTCTACATATTTTTTCAATTAAAATAAAAGTAAAAAATTCTACACATATAAGGAAATGAAATGAATCTATCAATTGGATGTATCCCAAGTGGTTGTGGTATGGAGTGTTATCCTCCCCACCAAGGTTTTATTCCCCTAAATGACAAATTGAATGCATATTGAATATATTGTTGACTTGGCCTTGTGCCCTGAAGAATCTAGGGTTTACTATGGGTACCATCCTTGAAATGAGCAGAAGTGCCTAGGAGGTTTATCCTAGGATATTTACCTAGAAAAAAAGAGAGAATGAGTTAAATTTGACATTATAACTTGATTGAATTATTGTTAGTTCCCTCCTAATATTATGAACCATCCTCACCCTTACTCTGTAAAAACATAATAAAAGAACGTGACTCTAATAAAATGAAAATTGCTAACTGTTAAAAATGTAATAAGAAACATATAGGTTAAAATGTTGTCAATTCCTTATGATTCCTCCCAATCACTCTAGTCATCATCACTCATCTTTGTTCATTGCCATCTTTGTACTATGTGCTTAAGCATTAATATGTGTGTCATATAACAAATAAGTACCATGAAAATTGTAGTATATTTGATTCAATTACAATCTAAATTTAATTGAAAAATGCAACATAAATTCTACCACAACTATATCGCTCATATATATTATATTCTTTGGTAATGCTCCATTTTTTTATCTATTTTTATCAACATATTTCGAAACACACACACACACACACACACACACACACACACACACATATATATATTATAATTATAATTGTGAATCTTCATAAAATAAATAAATATTTTTCACTATTATATGGCAATCATAAAGTGTGTAATTACGACTCACTTTTTTTTGTCATTGTCATTGATTATCGTATACTTACATTTTATTTTATGACCTTTCTTATCTCTTTTTGTATGTCTAGCATCATTGTCAAATGGTCTATTTTTGGGAAAATAGTCACAAGACACATAAATCGTTCACTTACAATACAAAATAGCATTCAAACCTCACATTGTATTGATCTAGATTTCTTTCATCTTATAATAGATTTCAATGAGGTCCCTTATATAAGAATAGGCGACCATAACCACCATGTCATAATAGGAATGTTTGTTCAGCCATCTCTATAACCTTCTCCATAACTATCGCCAGCAATATCTCCTTAAATATCTCAAGTAATCTTCATGAGATCTTCATCCCTAACATTTTATATTTTCACCAATAAATATCACAAGAATGAATTATCCCTTCAATACTCCCTCTTAATGAATATTTTTGATTCAATATGGACTTATTAGTTGTCTTTAGCTTCAACCTTCTATACTCTACATCATCTCCAATATTCGTCATCTTTGACTGCATCTTCAATTGTCAATGCCTTCTTGTACCATGCATGAGCTTCACCATTCTTTGATAAGTCTAGATCTTGAATCAATCATTTGAACTTCTTTATATTCATGTCAAGGGTTTGTTTGGATGACCCTAAACCATCTCATGGGTTTTGGATTATCCTTAAACACTACATCATATCCGGGGTTTTCCTAGGATACCCTTAACCATTACAACATATCCAGGGTTTGTTTGTCTTACCCTTAACTATTAAACGTGTGTTTTGGATTGCCACCTGCTGTTACAAGAAAATGGCTCGTATTTAATTTACTCAAAGCAATGAATCAAGTAGAATAGATTGAAAACAATTTCATAAGTATGAGAATTTGACATATAACTATTTGGACTTCCTTAATCACAACTTGAATTTTGAAGGATAACTAACTCATGGAATTTTTATGTGAGAGATATTGTTGTACATTAGAAGATTTTACCTTGTAGAATTGTTTCAATATAGAAGTAACTTTTTGTCATTCTTGCACATCTATCCAACCACACTCTACATGTATATGAGGCTTTTATATTTCTCTATTGCAACATATGTAATCATCATAAATAGTAAAACCATAAATATTGCAAGGATGAGAGTTCTAACATTTTTCTTGTACATGTCATGTTCTACCACAATGACTACAACATTGTTCTTGCTTATGTTTTTGGCTCATTGCATTATTACCTATATAAAACTCATTTTCTTTTGATGTTTCTTCTTTTACAAAATCAATGTCACCATTTCTTATATGACATTCGTCACCAAGACCTAGATTTCTTGGTTGTATACATATCTCTATGGGATTTTGGATGCCTTGCCCATTATTGCCTAAAATTTTTCCATCAAAATCATGAGTTTGGATCCAATTCCCTTAGGATGCCTTTTAAAATAACCAATTTCATCATCTTCAATATCATTTTCTCCTTCATAAATATCATTAAATTCATCATCTTCAATATCAAGTTTACCTTCATAAATATCATTAAAATCATCATCTTCAACATGAGTTTCACTTTCAAAGATACTGCAAGGATATTTTTTATGAATCTCATAGCATGAGAGAGATACGTGTACATTAACATTATTAGCATCAACCAAATTACTGTTGTCACATGAACTATAAACCAAATTGACTCACATCATGAAGTTTTAAGATATCATTTACACGTTGATCCAATGATGCCAACTTTTCTTCTAATTCGCTTATGCATTTTCTGGTGCAATCAATCAATGCTTGAATAAATTCCCCCCTTATTAAATAGTCTTGTTTATTTTGTTTATGTAATGTGTCAATTTCATGAAGAGAACCATAAATATCATGTTTAATGGTTATCATTTTGTATTTTTTTGCCTCCTTTACCCCTATAAAGTGTGTATTGAATCGCACTTGCTTATCAAATAATCAACACTTCAAAATCATGGTGTCTTCATCAATAAGTGTCTACCTTTCTATTTTTGGATGTAATGAAGTGGCTAGTCCTCGAAAAGGTGAATTCCTATGAGACAAAATCAAGTGTTACATTACAATACTTCAAGTGGAATTTTTACACATCTCTATCCTCCTATTCCATGTTGCAACTATTTTAATGCCACACAAGATAGAACTCATATCTTTAGACTCCTTTTCAGATCTTATAATTTATGGACTATTAATTAGAGTCGCATTTAATGTTCTCTCTATATGTGAGTGCATCCAATTCAATTTTCTTGGATTGTTGTGTCTCAACATCTTTCAAAAACTATTGTTGTTGTCTCACATCACATACTAACTCTTTTGACTAATTCCATTCCATGCCAATCATCCCTTTAATAGGTCTTTGCTTTGGGTATTGATACCAAACAAAAACCCAATCCAATTGTAATGATTCACTTCATGAGCATAAATTTCGTCGAAGCTTCTCCCCATGTTACTTATCGATTATTTCTTGAGCATCTTTCAATGAAAAGCTTTCTTGTAGTTCAAATTTTTGTAAGCAATTGATGTTAGGTATCAATCAAACCCAAGTTGTACACTCATTAAACATAAAGTGTTAGTTATGGTGTTTTCATGGTTGAAGGTGAGGAAAGTGGAACATCATGAGATAGAGACATTTACTGGTGCTAAGAATAGTGGGGAATTTATGACAAAATTCATGATGTTTGCAAGAAATGGAATTCATATGGCAAGGAAAATAGTCATGAGACTCTTCACAACTTGACAAAAGAGGAGCTTTCCAAATTCAATGAAACTTGGGATTTATAGTAATCGTTCCAATATTGAAATAGTCAAAGAACAATCCTTTCCTAAAGAGAGATAATAGCTACTATGTAGCTTCCATTGATTGCAACACGCCTTACCGTCACTTGGGGAGAATAAAAGACATGAAAAAACCTAGCCTAGGATTTGAACACACCACTCTAAAAGAAACATCCCATTAGAGGTCAGGGGCAAGTGGACGAAAGTGATAGCCATCCAAAGTTTCACAAAATTCCATTCATAGGTTTAGAGTTTATGTCTCAAGGTGAGATCAATTGCACAACCCGGTGGCCACATGAAGACATACCACTTGCACAAGGATAATAAAATACCTAAGATAGAATGCTCTAATTTTAATGAAAGTCTCGATGGTTGCAAGCAAACATAATATATTGTAGTTTCTTAGAAAAAAGAGGAACTTTGAGGTCTTTCAAGACATAGTTTTGGGATTCTTAGTGTGTCAATACACTCAATTGAAGTTGAGATAACATAGACTATCGGAAGGATGTAATACCCCCATTTTTTACTTGGAACGTATTAAATTGAATTATGTAAATGATGCAATATGCTAGTATGGATTTGTAGTGCAAATTTCAAGGCCAAGGCTCGCGTTATGAATATAAAATAGAGTATAATTAATATTAGTCACCTTGAGGCCTCTATATATAAAGGCATTCATTATTGTATGGTTATCTTATCTTATTTTATTGTGCGTGTGCGTGTACATTCAATTATACGCTTCCGCTACATTACATTGGTATCAAAGTGAATTCATATATTCTATATTAATGGACAATCGGTATGAAGAGGCACTGTCTATTCTTCGACAAATAAGAGATATATATATGGCGATCTAAAGGAATATAGAAATAACAAATGGGACCCATATTTAGAAAGTGAAGATGAAGATGAAAATAAGACATCCAAGCAACCAACCTTAGAAAATGAATAAATAGATAATGATAATGAATTGAAAGATATTCAAAAGAGAATGGACAAACACAACCCACCATCACCCACCAACAACATCTTGAAATTTCTTCATTTGACATATCCAATAAATATTCTCAATGCTCAAAGTATATTATTGGAGATGATGACTCCTCCCAAGACTCATATAATTCTTCCAACGATGACATTGACTTGAGTGACAATGAAGTTGACCATAACTCTATTGAAGAAGTTTGTGAGTGGCATATGACGTCAAATAATGAATCCCCACAGAACCATTATTCTCAAAGATAAAGGGAGCCGATCCTATGGTGCATATGTTGCAGGTGGAACCATACTATGACAAATATAATATATTTTTTATGGTTGTTCAACAATATGCCGCGGGGTTTCAACCATATGACTTTATATATCCTATGCCACAGATTTGGTTTAAAACAAATAAACCATATGTTAATTATATGCTAAGTTGTCGGGTGGTTCAACATTATCACATACCACGAATATATGTATTGTCGCCAATAGATGGTAATAATAGTTAGATGTTAAAACTAATGTTTTATATGGGTATAACCAGCGTTGTCACATGTCCCAATTTTGCAAAATAATATTATCTTGTTTGATTTTATTCCAAGACATTATGTTAAATTTTATGCTAAAGTTGTAATTGATGGCTCAACAGAGTCAAGGATGTTGAATGTAATTATGAATATTTTAATTATAAATAAATAAAAAGTGGAGACAACAGCTTGGGAGAGCTATTAAAAGAGTGTCTACTGGTCAAGTTGGTGGAGGAGACTGAGTGGAGAGAAAATAGACAAGTGGCAGCATCCTCAAACACTTCCAATGTTGCAGGTGGCAACCTCCCTACATTTGGGGTCATGATCCCCCAAGAAACTGGGATCAGAGTAGGTGGCTCAATTAATGACAACTAACCCAAAAAGACTTAAGCAATCTTAATAAAAAATCCCATTGAAGAGAGCCGGGGCTGCTCATTCCAGGAATAAAATCATTCAGGTGAATGTACTTCAAGGATTTCATTGGGAAGGGAATTTCTGGAAAGTGTTTGAGGGATAAATTGCAGAGAATGATCTAGTACAACTATTCAACTGAAGGATCTTGCTGCTGAGTGCAGAGTTAGTACTAAATCATTGGACTAGTATTTTGTTGCTTGCTTCACCTAGTCCCAGCTAAGGAGACCAGGAACAGGCTCGGGGGTCCTGAGAAGACGTTGTTTGAGCTCTCTCCAGGAGTTGGTAGGGAGGAACAGCCTCCCAACGCTATTGTCATCCAGCTTTAAAAACAGGTTCTACTATCTTTTATTTACTGTGTTAAAGTTTATTTCTGAGAATGAATAAATAATGGATGATTTGTATGTTATGTAATGAACTGTTAGAATTTATAATCATTTAGTTTTTGAATGTTAAAACTGTAATTGAATGAGATAATCCTACCTGTGTTTTTCCCCGTCTGGATAAACCAGACCGTACTCTAGCATAGGTAGTGTGTTTAAGATAGATGGAGATATGATAGAAATCTGGATTGATTAGAGTTATTTTGTATTTCAGAACAATGGAGTAATTTATTTCTGTATATAGATGTTTTCTAGAAAGGATACTAATATGTCTAATTAAGTTATGATTTATAAACCAGACTATTGTGTTAAGAATGCTAGCAAGAAGTATACATATCTCCAGACCGTACTCTAGCACAGGTAGTGTGTTTAAGATAGATGGAGATATGATAGAAATCTGGATTGATTAGAGTTATTTTGTATTTCAGAACAATTGAGTAATTTATTTCTGTATATAGATGTTTTCTAGAAAGGATACTAATCTGTCTAATTAAGTTATGATTTATAAACCAAACTATTGTGTTAAGAATGCTAGCAAGAAGTATACATAATACTTTTCAAACAACAGGTTTGTTTATTTTAATATGTTGACTACTGTAAGTAGGCTATTTATTTTATTAAGAATTGTATTTTCTACAAAATGAAATTACTAACCTGTCACATAGGTAAAAAATTTAACTTAGATAAACACTTATTTATTTCTGTGAAGAAAGAACCAAGTTATTTTACAGAGTTATTTCATTGTACATACTGCTTAACTATTTCTACAAATGATTCATATTTCAAGTAGGATAATTTTAGTATAGTCTTTTTTATAAATAAATTTACTATAGCAATTATAATAGTGTAACAATGAAATATTAACAAAATCATATTTATGTACTTATAAAATAGACTAAGTGCAAGGGTAAATAATATTTAATAAATTTATTTATTTATGAATAAATTTATTTAAATAAACTAAACAAAAATTTATCATAAAAGAAAATACAGGGTTGAAACCCTTACAGTGTTTAACATTAAAAGAAAATACTAACTTTATAACTTATAGTAATAACTTTGAAAATAATAATCAAGATAACAATAAATTAAGGATTTAAATTTACTTAGTATTACGAGCATAAATTATAAAATGTTATTACAGTCCTATAAGGACAAAGAAATATAACCATGAAAATATAAACAACTATATACTTGCAATAAACAAATAATTTAACTTTTACTGATGAACTAAACCTACAAAATAAATAAAAGAATTTACTTTATACACGGGTCACTAACATGATTCAATCTTGCTCGAGATTCGAGCTTATAAACAAAGTACTATAATAGAAAGAATTAACAGAATAAGAATTTAATAAAACAAGTTAATGCAAGATAATATAACAAGTAAAGATTTCTTTACACGGTCAAAAATAGGGTGAAAACCCTAGTATTTAAAATTACAGTAAGAGCATCAAAATAACTGAGTCTGAGCTCAGGAGAGATGTATCTCTTTACTTAAAGTTTAAATAGAGCATGGATTCACAAGCCATAAATATTTCTTTACATAACTGTACACAAAACTAGCAAAAACAAAATTTACAAGTCGCGACATAAGCCGGAAAACCCTGCTAACAGCAAGGGTTTCGTAAAACTAAACAAGCTAACCAAGAAACAGTAAACCACAAGAGTTATTTGTAGGCTATGAACTCCAACCGAAAATGTTCCATAAAGAAACAAACAAGTATGGATTGCCATGGGTCGACTAGGGCTTACCCGTATGCACGAAGCCGACCCTACTCATTGCACCAGCAGCAAGGAGAAATGCCATCCGTCACCTGTAAATAAGAAATTACAACATTAATATTATCACATTATATATTAACTAAGTTAAGAGTAAATATAAGAACTGTAAAGCAAACGAGGTTCACTTACCTGGGAGCAAGGGTAATGTAGCCACCAACGAACAGGAGCGCCGCCACCAGCAAGACGAAAAGCAATCCCTTCATCTCTCTAGTGACAGAGACGGGTTTAACAAGTGCAAACCATTGCTAGCAGTAACAAGGAGAAGGGAGAAATGGCCAAGCAAGAAGTGGACAGTAGAGATCAAAGCTGTCACAAAGTGAAGCTTAAGAATGCGCTCTCACAAACCCTGTGACAAACCAAGCTGTAAGTCACGGTTCTTAATAAACCATTGCCAGGATAAAACTCACATCCCTCTAAAGTAATCCCAAAAATCAAGCCGTGGAGGAGCGAACCCAAGAAAACTACACACAGTCCAAACCGTAAGCAAAATGTCATGGCTCTCCTCAAACTTTTGCAGAATGAACTCACAATACAGGCAAGGTTTCGAGGACGATGAAGGTGGATAGAATATTGCAAAACGGGATGAAAATCTCATTCTTTTCATAGAAGGGAAGCATGGTGTCCAAGACACAGTTGCAGAGAAGCCCGAAGGTCCGAAATTGACGGAGAAGAATGACAAGGAGTAGGGTTCGTAAACCCTTATATTTTCCCAACACTTGGCTGAGAAAGAACCACGTGTTCATGCAAATAAATCAACCATGCAATGGGTAATTCATATAGTTCCTGCATACAAATCGATTACCAATTATTCAAACATAATTTAAGCGCAATCATATAGTGTGGCAATCATTTTGTAAAGGTTCCACGTTATCCTGGAGTCAACCAACGATTGCATGGTATAAACTATGAACGCATAATCCATAAACTTTCTAATCAATTTCCAAGATTATAGTATAGTTGTTGTATAGTTTGGAACGAGGGCGGATTCAAAGACTTGTTTTTATACACGACCATACCCTTAATACCATCGTTGTAGTGGTCTAATGCCACATCCATTAACCATTGCAAATTATAATATAAACTTTATAATTTAACGTTAATTCATATCAAACTTTTGATTGATCATAGAATCAATGCAATATCTTAATCCTTATCTATGCTCAAAGGATTTTATGCTTATTCATGCCAAAGAATTTTTATGTTGATACATACCTAAAGTATGTTATGTTTATACTTATTCAAAATATTTAGGCTTGGAACTTTAGTTTATGAACTTTGTAACTATATATTTATTCACATTAAGCTTTTTGTTAATCATTAAATGGATGCAATATCATAAATCGATATTTTTGCCCAAAGAATAAATATGTATAAAATATTTAGTTCTTCACTAATGGAAAATCCATTTAGTCATAGCATACATAGTATGGTTACAAACGTCGATAAACCTTGAGCTATCGAAACTAGGTTAATAAAGTAAATCTTATGATACTTAGGAGATGCAAAGAAAAAGGCTATTTCCTCTCTTAGCCAAACTATGATAATAAAGTATTACTAACAAACTTTGCATAGCTAATCACATTGTCGCCAAAATTTATGTTGTGACTTGATAATGTTATAGAACATAGTTTTAATTAGGATCATGAACTTTATAAACCTTATCTATTTTTAACCAGAACTATTGGTAAACTTGAATGCATTATAAACAAGATAATTTATGTGTATATCGTTGAGTATCATAGAAATTATAGATTAGTGGGTGGTGTTTGTGCCAGAAATTGTTCCTAAGGCTAGGGGAACAAGCCAACACAATCTCAAGAGAAAAACTCAATTCAAACTAGGGTTTAGGGTTTTGTTTATGTGTTTTTGGTTGTAAGCTTCAAGAACATGCAGGGAATACATTCAGCAAATAAGCAACAACTAAATCATACACATACATTGATGAAGATGCTCAATATAT
>LPNX010243357.1:0-28914 GCA_001517045.1 Pseudotsuga menziesii | reverse complement strand
CTAAAATACGTGTCTAAACTGCAGTCACACGTGTTAAAACACCTTGCAAACTACAATCAATCACTTCCAGATGAAAACCATGATGAAAATCTGCAAAAATATCGAAAAAACAAAGGGCCGCGATATTCTTGTAGCGCGCCCTTTGTTAAAATTTCCACCAGCGCTACAAGAATAATTGCTCAGCCAAATTTTCGCAGTTTTGCAACTTTTTGCCAATTTGTCGAAGGTTTTGAAAGCTGCTAGGTTTAGAAAATAGGTTTAACTAGTCTCTCAACACATTAATGAATCAACCTTTGAACATAAAACCTTCTTTACCCCTTTTAAAACATAAAAAGACCATCAAAAACCAAATAAAATCTAAAAAGATTGTGTTCAAAACCTATTCAATCACCAATAGAGTTTCTAAGGAGACCAAAACTGAAAATTAAAACCAAAAATTTAACTGAGGTAGATTGAAAAACGAACCAAAACTGGAGAAAATAAACCAAAAATTGAAGGAAAAATTTACTGACTCAACAGGTGGCAAATACTCGGATTATGGCTATGAATCCTGTAGATAACTCAGATTAACAAAGTTTAATAACTTTTGGCTACTAACCAACCATGACAAGTACTTTTAGCTTCTCCATGTTTTTGATCAGTAACATAATCTTTGAAAACTGCTAGTACTTGCATGAGTTAATAAATCAATCTCTCTTGAAGAATTGACATAAGTTAAGTAATATGGTCAGAGGCTTAATCCAAAAGAAGTATTATAAAATAAAATAAGAAACTGGAGCGGAACCCTCCCACTAGACTCTAAGTCCTTAGGACTTGGTATTGCACTGTAATGTTTAGAACCTTATAGGCAGCAATCTTCATTAAAGAAGATGAATAACCAGCAGTTGCTTATACTAATATTATAAGTCGATGATGTATTTTATTGTTAGAACAATCATTACAACTTTACAAGTTATACACTCTATGTGAAATTATCTTACGACAAAGATCACAAGTGGTGAACTAGGAGAATAAATAATGTCACTATTTACATATAAGAAAGAAACTCTTCTATATATATATCATTGACAGAAATAATTGAAGAAACAAACTACTTGTTTTACCTCATAGAAGTAGAGTGATATGTAACAGTTTATTTACCGAGCTTTCTATTTTGCAAATTTAAATACAACTGAATGCTTTATGGAATTAAAAGGCATTACTCGATCATTCATACATGTAAACCTGTAAGGACAAGTAAGCTTTCTGCGTTAGCTTAGAAGCTAAGTAAGCCCCAGAATCCAAGATAGTTCCACCTACTTGTCACAAATTAAAAACTCATCAGCTAACTGAAAGTTAAAATCATTGCATGAAATAAACCTAACCTTGCATCAAAGGTAGAATGCTAAGTTACTTAATTAAGATTATGTATTAACTAATCTGGTAACCAATTCTTTTAATAGATAACTGTTAGCTGTTAGCAAACCGCATTCTCAACATTTTCCCACGCATGGTTTTAAAACCATATGCAAGGCCCTCCTACAACCATGGGTTGTTTAGGAGGCCTTGCACATGGTCTTAAAACCATGTGCAAAGCCTCCTAAACCATGTACAATAAAACCATGGGTTATTTAGAATGCCTTGCACATGGTTTTAAAACCATGTGCAAGGCCAACATTTTTTTGTGGATAATTCAATTTTGTGTTTTTTTCTTAACCCACATATTTTTTTGGGGGGATAATTAAATTTTCACTTTTTTATTGTTTTGTTAGGTAGGAAGATTACAACATCTCCCCCATATTAGATTGTTTTTGTGGCCGACATTTATTTTGGCCTATTAGAAAATTTATTTTTTATTAATAAAAATAACATTAGGAAAGTGATATTATTTTTTTATTTTTTGTTACAAAATCTTTCCCATAATATTTACAATCACTATTATTTTTTGCCGACATGTTACAAACGTCACATCAAGTTACAAGATCTCTCCCATAATATTCACTATCACTATTTTTTTTGCCGACATCTTACAAACTTTACTAATGTTACATCATGTTACAAGATCTCTCCCATAATATTCACTATCACTATTATTTTTTGCCGACATGTTACAAACGTTAGTAACGTTGCATCATGTTACAAAATCTCCCCCATACTGGGCTGTAGAGCGCCTCTCGGCACAACAACTATGGATTCCAACCGAGACCATATTTGTATATGGCATATGGTTAAACAAACATTTGGATATTTTTAATGATTGAACCCACAACTCTCCTATATAAACTTCCATGCTCCACAATGGTGGGGGAGTTCGAATGCCAAGGCCTTATGTTTTTTTAGGGGTGGGGAAGGGGATTTAGTGGAGTTGTGTTTCATGTATGGGTAAAAAATACTTTGTAGCAAAGCTGGAAGTGGTGTCTTAGTGTATAGGAATTTTACTTTGCTTATTTTATTTAAGTGAGTTCTTTTTTTATATATCATAATGAGAGCTTTGGTAGTGAAGCTTTGTGGCTTTTGTTTTGGAGTAGTGAGGCAATAACTCAAGATCAGAAGATCATTGTAAGAGAATCAATTTTGACCACATTAATAAGATCGGTCTTCACTGGTGAAGCAGACCCGGAGACGCAGTCCTTTTCATGGACGAAATCCATTAACAATTCAGTTTATCGTATTCTTCATGCTTTTTTATTTCCATATTGTCATAATTGTTGCATTAACTTATTTGTGCTTTTAAATTCTCAATGAAGCATTATGTTATGTATATGCAACGTTATTATGTAATATTGATCAGCATTGTTGGCCTAATTCACCTTCTTGTCTCGACATGAAGTTCAACAACAACACAATACCAACAAGACACCAAAAGACATCGACTTGACATAGAAAGCTCAGTCAGCAACACCCATGAGGCAGGCGTAGTCTCACCCAAGATATCTTAATGTGTGGCTGCCAGAACCATGTTTCCACATTTGGAGAGGGATTATAGTCCCTTGGTGCACGACCAAGGTGCTCGACGGAGATGGAAGGATGGAGTCATTTACTATGCGACAGAGGTACAATTGTGTACCATAACTGGTGCACAACGCAACCTTGTCCTTACAACTTCAACAACTAGCACAACAGGTTGGCGCAGCAAAATCCTTAATAGTAAATAATAGTTTTGCGACTTATCTTATGACTTAATAGAGTTTATTGTGAAACCATTCACAACTTGCCAATGAATATTTAACATCCATTCATTCACTGCTTAACAATATTGTGACATACATTCAAACAATAACCATCAACAGTACAAGATAAGAAAATACTTAACATTCACATAAGTATTCAATCATTCAACACCAAAAATAATGCGGAAACCCATATGGGAAAAACCACCAAGGTGCTCTTCATCAGGCATGAGGAATATGTATAGCACCTTGCAGTCTGCGACCTATAGAATATTCTTAAGATATGTCTATCTGGCTCATACTCTTCTTGCTCTCATTCTCTTTGGTTTATTCTTCTAACTACTCCTACTGATCTGCGCACAACCTGGATCAACTCTCCTACTTTACTATCCGCACACTCAGATGCAGATTGACTCTTCTACAAAACGGTTTGCGCACTCAACTGCAGATCCACGACTCAACAACCTTCTACTATAAGACTCCTCTTTGATATTCTACAATAACTTAAACTACTTCTTGAAGCTAATTGTTCAAGCTAACAACAAACAATACTAAAGCTACTCCTGTAGCTATGAAGCTAACCCTTATACAAAGCAGGTTCCTCCTATTTATAGATATTTATCAAACCACGCAGGGTTGACTGAGTACAACTAATTTATTACAAGATTGAGTGGTTACAAAATATATTCTATTATATTAATGTAGGCCCACATCTAGCCACAAAATTCCTTCATTAAATTAACCATGGCCTTAACTAGCCGTGGAAACATCTCTCACCCTGTCTGTACAGGTCATAACTAGCCGCAAAACTTGTGCTTTAGTCTTTCGTCGACTCGTCCTTCTGCAGTATTCCTTGACTTGCACCTGTTTCACCTTAAATTTTCTAGCTGCCCCTTGCACTGACTCAAATATGCCTTTCCTCGTCGCAACAATCCTCATCGCGGCTTCCTCTACTCTGCACTTCCCTTCCATCCTTTACCTACTTTCTATATCACGTGTATGTTTTTCCTTTCTTGCGCCTTGAGTTCTTCCTTATGCACTTTTCCTTCTTAACCTATCCCAACAGTCCCCCAACACTCACATGTGGCTCATCCCAAGCCACTAAGTAATATTGAACTCCCTACAAAACTTATACTTCTGGTTCAGGCTGCGCCAGAGGACCAGCCTTGTCCTAGAATTCCTGCAAAATTTGCTGCACCCAGGAAACATCCATGTTGACCTCTCCAGCTTGCTTTGCCAACTATTCTACATGGTCAAAGCTTATATGTTTCGATGGTCCTTCTTTTAATGATTGAGTGATATGTTGAAGCTTCTGTTGTATAGGCTGAATAAGCCCTGTAACTCGCCTTGCTTCCAACTGGTGTGTTGTCATTTCATCATTTCTACTCTTCTCTTGATCATGGAGAGCTTGGACTTCCTGCTAGAGCTGCTTCAACTTAGCTAATTTTGCAACATTTTCCTTAAGTAGCAGCTTCTTCATGTCTACCTTTACCGTTGCAATTTTCAGGTCGGCTTGCCGTGCTTCCTCCTTGATATTTTCCACTACTTCGTCTTCCAGAAGCAATCCCCATGTTGCAAAGATGGCTTCAACTGCCTCAATGCAGAGTTTTTATCCTTGTCTTATTCTCTCAACAACCTCATATGTTGTTTTGTTTGGTCTCTTACTAGACCAAACACAATCCAATCATCAAAGTATACCTCAAGAAATTTATGTATGAAATATTTAAAAGCAGAAACTACTATTCTAGAAAAAATAGCAAGTGCATTCTTGAGTCCAAAGGGAATTACCGTATACTGGTAGCATCCCCATTCTATGACGAAGGTCATTTTGTGGCAATCCTCCTTCGCGATTCTGACTTGATGATATCCAGAGAAGCCGTCAGTGAATGAATAAATCTCTTGCCCTCTGATACTTTCAAGCAATTCATCTATAAATGGTGTTGGAAATGGATCGTGTAGTCATGCATCATTCAACTTCCTTAGGTCGACATAGATACTGACTTTGCCTATTGTATTCTTATCCTAGATCACCATAGGCCTGATCCATTCTAATTCCTCAATAGGTTCAATGATTCTTGCGTCGAGCATGTGATCCAATTCTACTTTTACCTTCTATTTATACCTTGGATTCAGTCTATAAGGTCGTTGTTTGATTGGTTTAGCATCTGTTTTTAGGGGTATTTTCATTTCTCCCAAGTCGTCGACTATTCCCTTCATCTCTAAGAAATGGGTAGGGAATAGGTCCTGATACTCATGTAGCAAGTCTATGATCTTTGCTACCATCTCTTCATCCCAATAATCTCCTATATTGGCTAACTTCGGGTTCTCTGGCGAGCCATGTTTACTTTCTTTTATTTTCAACGGCTTAAGGAACTGGTCGCTAGAATTACTACTACCTTCAACTTCGGGTGTACCCTATGACTCTAGTATGTTTATATTAGTTGGGTCATCATCTGTTTCTCCAGCCAGATTGTGACAAGCCATCCATTGCTAGATGGTCGCGCTGCACTGGTGGGAACTTGCTACTTCGCCAGGGATTTCTGCAAATATTTTATCCCTGATCATCTGAAGCGCAACATCAACTGTAGGTTGCTCATCAAAAAATTCAAATGTGTACGTGAATAACTTAGCTAGTCCTTCCCAATCTTGAGTTCCTTGTCACAATTCCATGGATGTATACCAGCTTTTGGGTGTCATTTCCAATGTGTGAATGAAATGATGGGCCCATTCCTGTCGCGGGTATTCTACAAATTCTATGCAACATTGATTAATGTGCTCAATAGGGTTTGACAGCCCTGTTTATTTTTTACTCACGACATTGACTTCTTTGTCGAATCTAACTTCCAGCAATCTTCTACACTATGGCCATTCTGATATGGATTGCTTATGTGTACCCCACCATATGGTAGGTGTAGCCTTTAATACATAGTCTAACGCATACAAGCATTGCGGTTTTGATACCAATCCTTCAAACCCACTGAGGAAGGTCTCAATATTAGGCAAGCCCTCGTATGTGGGTAAATCCCTCAACTGATTCTCCACCCATCGCATGGATTAGGTAACCTTAGCACATCACCTCATAGAGACTTCATGCAATCTGTTTTGCCAGTTCTCTAAGGCCTCTCCTGAGTCAAATGTGCAGGAACTAACACTCTTCCATTTCCGGTTTCCATCCATTGTTAGGTTGATGTAATCTTCTTATAAGGCAGTGACATTGTAGATCTGGTCGAGATAATCATCCTGTTCCTCATTGTAGACAGGCTCGATGTATCTTTGTCCCTCTAATGGATCAATGGGTGACACTACCCTCATCTCATCATCTTTGAAGGATAAGATCCTCTTCTTGAAATTTATAATGGTATGATTATCTATGGCCCAATATATCCCCAAGAGCGCGGGGTATGGGTTTGTTTCATCGACAATGTTAATGACTTCAAAGTCTACAAATGTGCGCAACCCCTCAATGTTGACAGGGACTTGACTCAGCCTACCAATTGGTAGGACCTTCACCTAATTTTCAAGTCACAACTAGATAGGGGACCAATCCAATTGTGGCTTTCCCATGCTCTCCCATGTTTGTCGCATCAAAATATTGATGTCCAGCCCCAGATCTAGAATGATGTAATCCATGTCATAATCCCCTTCCTGCGTAGTCATTCTTAAGTCGCACCTAGTTTTGAATTTATTCTTGACATGGTTTACCTTCTTTCCAGGTTGCGACTCTTCTGGAGTTTCTTCTACCAGTGCTTGTAGTTCTACGATAGCATCTTTATCTTGAATTAGTGCTAAGCAGCTTGAAAGAAACGACTGGAGCTTACTAACCTTTTTTGAGATCTGTTTCTAGAATAGCTGTTGGAAGCGTTCAAGCATCTCCCCAACTACAACTGATGTCGATGGTTGTTCTAGCTCCACAAACTCTGGTCACACGTCCAAAAATACTTGCTTCCATTGTTGGATGTCGAATGGCACTTTCTTCTACGCCACAGGTCACACCTCTGGTTGTAGTTATTCTTGTGGTATATCCTAATCATCTCTAGTCACAGCAACTTCTTGTGTTACGATAGGAACGCTCGAATGTCTTGGCTCAGCAGCAATCATATGGACATTCGAGTTTGGATTCAGATTTGGGTTCGCATTCTGTGTAGGGTTAGGACCTGTGATGGTCTGGCATAATGGCCCAGCTATTCAGAGTTATAGCATGTAACCTGACCTCTTCCTTTGACGAATCCTCCTCCTTGTCTTCCTCTGAAGTTTCCACCACCCCTTCCTTGAGGGTGTGGTTGTTGCGGGGGGTACTGATTCTGCTGGTATTGTGGATGATATTGATTATGTGGTGCATATTGATGTTGATACTGGTTGGGTGGGAAATACGCAGGCTAATAAGATGTTTGCACCGGTTCATCTTGAGCCTTCCCATCATTCTTCATCAAGTATGTGTCTACTGTCTTTTCCTTCAAGAGTTGGTATGCTCTGCAATCCTTCTCTTCATGCCCCACTGACTTACAAAATTTATAGAAAAGGCTTGTTGGGGTACTTACAATGTTTTGCAAGTATAAACACTCCTCATTATGATGTCCTCTAGTATGGCATATGCGGCACCAGGGTAGTCCATGGGTACTCAATGGGTTCAGTGCACCCGATGAGATGTAGTTCATGTAGGTTGGAAAATTAACCTTGGTGTGTCCATCTGTTCTGTGTTTCATACACCATAAATAATCTTGGGCTTCCTTTCCATTCTTGATATCCTCAAGTTGTATCGTAAGATTATCCAGTTGTGATTGAATCTGCACCATTCCTACGGCACCATCTCCTATAGGTGAGGCTTCCAGCTTCACTGATAATTCTAGCGCTTATGTCCGTGATTCAATCTTTTGTTGCATTAATGGACCTCGGATGTGTGGTAATAGCATAGCAATAAACCACTCTTTATGTTGTACATCCGACATTTGGAAACTTACTTTGGCCGTCAAAGTTTTAAACCGTTGGTCGAAGACCATACAAAATCTTCCAATGATTGTTTGATCTCCTTGATCTTGGTGATACACTGTAACTTAGATTTAGGTTTTTTGAACTCATAGACCATCACGAGTCGGATCTCTTCAAGGGTCTTTTGTGGTGTTCCTGGCGGTACTACATAGAACTTCATAAACCAGTCCAGTGCACGACCCATAAGAGTCATGATCATCTGTGTTTTCTTTAGGTCTGCATTATGAACTAGGCGAACCATCCAAACAACTTCACAGAGGAACCAATGCTGCTCTCGATCCTCTGCCCCATTCCCATTAAATGTGGGTAATATAATATCATGCTCGACCATTGAGTTGGCGTTGGGGTTATCTGGTGAATTGTCACGTCCCCATGCCTCCGACCGACAAAGAGGACGCAACTACAAGCTTCAAACACTTGGGCTAAGAGCCCATGAACATGTACAGGAATAAAGTTGCTGAAACAGAATGCTTAAACATGCACATTGAACATGTATCATGCACAGATGCAATTATCTACCAGACACAGCGGAAAGAACATTCATTTAAGCAAGCATTCATTCAACATGTTCATCATTTTCATTAACAGAAATATAGTTACAGAAGTAAAATGGACAAGATCACTTATCTTATGAAATATCCTTCCACAACCAGCTACGTTGCTACAGCGTTCCACCCAACCATAGGCCAGCGTGCTCCTCAATCTCTCAGCAACACTGCCACCCCCGAGCTGGGCATGATTCTCCAAGGAATAAGGGAACTAGCAGGCTTACACATAGCCAAGGATGTCCGAAACACAGCCAAGCCAACATAGTTGGGTTTATCAGGCCATCAAGGAGTCGGGAAAGGCTCAATGCTAAGCTGGTGAGCTCATTACAGAGCCAAGGACACCTACACCAGAACTAGCTTGACCTCTAAGACACCCATCCACACCCAACACAAGGAATCAGTCCCTTCTCTGCTACACAGTCCCTCAGGCCCTACATTCCCTTCCAGTGCTATTCAGGGGTGATGGAGAAGAAGGCCATCCCTCTAGCTCTGTCTGTGTGGTTCCAGCCACCAAGTTTATCAAGCAAAACTAAGCCCCCTTCCCTGCTCCTCTCACAGTCCGAAGACCAACCATTTCCCTTAGGCAATTAATTTAACTGCCACAGCTTAAACAGGGAAGACAAATTCTGAGTCATTCTTGGCCCTATCGTGGCCAAAATGACTCTTCAAACGAAATTATAACAGCCCCAAAGATGTAAGGAAGACCCCCACAACACATCCAACAACGTGGGAAAATAACAGTCCCGAAATGTATCAGTGAGCACAGCTCACAGCAAACATGGGGAATACAGCCCGTCCTGGGCAACAGAATCACTGAGGAAACACACAAAGACCACGCAGAGGAAGAGAGAAATACTAACTTTCGATAGCCACAGCATCTGCGATTTCGCAGGGAAAAGAACGACGTGGGAAAACCCAGAAATTCCTGTGCGTGAGAGGAACAATCAGACCCCATGAGGAATGAACCGACAATGGAGGCCCTGCGTGAGGAAGAACAGCTTCGTTTTTGTCTGTGGATGCACAACAACAGGAAGGACGTGAATTGGAAGTGTGTGAGCCTTTAGCACAGTCGTGGAGGGAGAAAAATGTCTGCATGAGTGAAGAGTGCATGTAGGTTTTTCCTTCCATGGTGAAGTTGAACGTTGTGGTGGAGTGTGCGTGTGGGTGAGGACTGACAGTCCTGCCACCCCACTCCCAAAGCAATTAACTGCCTCAACCACCAACAACAATTCTTCAATGAAAGTGGTTGGGATAAACAAGGTAAGAAAACACATGGATTTTGACCCCATTGGCTAAAGTTGGACAATTCCCCCACATCCTTATCCTTGTGAAAATCATTCCCCTTTCGATTTAGTTGCCACAACCGTAGCTGGTTGTGTTCATTTAATTAACTATAGATGCATATTTACATGATGACCAACATAATATATATGCCACATGCCCCGATACGCCATCGGTGACAATTTAAATCCAAAACATAGCATTACTGATCAATGGTGGGGCCTTGGCCATTAACTCCACACCATGATCATTTACAATATACACATCATATACATCTAATGCAACGGGGTCAAAATCGGGACATGACATGAATAATATAAGGGAGGTGTACCCTATTGCGCGCTAGTCGCAGTACTAGCACTATCAGTATTAACAACTCTTTCAGAAGATGAGGCTTTAGACCTTACCTCTGGTGATACTCCAAGTGTGATGTAGTTGCATCCTGATATTAGTGTCTCCGTAGATTCTTCAGACTCTTCCACTCCTTCAGAAACCAGGCTATAGTCTTCCTCTTCATTGTAAGACGCTTCGTCTAGCTGCGCTTCAACTTCGTACTCATTCGTTTCAAACAAACTAGGAGTCTGTCTACCTCCTATTGTCTTTCTTCTCTTTCCTGAAATGAATCTCCTTTCACTCCTTAAGAATCCAACTTCTAGTTCAGGTTCCGCACGTCCTCGAAACATCTCAAATCACCATTTCCCATTTTCTTTATAGGTCATCTGCAACATAGCCTTCCTTCTGGGTATGTGACTCAACTACTCAACTACAAGATGCCCTTCTGATAAACTATCACCTTTATCCATGTACATATAGACAACAAGTATCTTCGTCGAGGTCCCTGGAAAAAATTTCTTTCAGCCTCACTGTATGAGGTTATTGTCTCTACTGCAAACTTAGTAATATACCCTTGCCAAACACTGTCAACCCAAAAATCAATAGCTCTAGAGATGGGGTTACTTACACTGGCTATCTCATGAACCAACTAAACAATCCACTCAATTGCCTCTCTTCTTTGGAAATTTGTTTACCAAGTCACCAATATTGACAGCCACTCATGCAGCACAATGGGAAACTTTGCAAAGAATATCTCGTGAATATCAGGGTATATGTATCGGTCTAACCCATTTTCTGCGCCCAATTGTGATCCTGCGCTCTCTTCTTGCACAAATGCTAGCGTCATAGACTCCATCCAATCTTCAATTTCGTTCTTTGTCATATGCCACAACATTTACCTTGACTCAAATCATTACAGGTCCCGGCAAATGAACCATTTGTTGGCCTAATTCTCCTTCTTGTCTCGACCCAAAGTTCAACAACAACACAATACCAACAAGACACCAAAAGACATTGGCTCGATAGAGCAAGCTCAGTCGGAAACACCTGCGAGGCATGCGTAGTCTCACCCGAGATATCTTAATGTGTAACTTCCAGAACCATGTTTTCATAGTTGGCAAGGGATTATAGTCCCTTGGCGCATGGCCAAGGCGCTCGACAGAGATGGAGGAATTGAGTCTTTTACTATGTGACATAGGTGCAACTGTGTGCCACAATTGGCACACAAAGCAACATTGTCCTTACAATTTCAACAACTGGCGCAACATGGTGGTGTAGTTGACTCCTTAATAGTATATAATAGTGTTGAGACTTATCTTATGACTTAATAGAGTTTATCGTGAAACCTATTATAACTTGTAGATGAAGCTTTAACATTCATTCATTCATTGCTTAACAATATTGCGACATACATTCAAACAATAACCATCAACAGTACAAGATAAGAAAATACTCAACATTCACATAAGCATTCAATCATTCAACACCGGAAATAACATGGAAACCCATCTAGGAAAAACCACCAAGGTGCTCTTCATCTGGTGAGGAATATGTATAGCACCTTGTAGTTTGCAACTTGTAGAATGTTCTTAAGATATGTCTATTTGGCTCAGACTCTTCTTGCTCTCATGATCTCTGGTTTATTCTTCTAACTAGTCCTACTGATCTGCACACAACCTGGATCAACTCTCCTACTTTACTATCCGCACACTCAGCTGCGGATTGACACTTCTACAAAACGGTCTGCGCACTCAGCTGTAGATCCACGGCTCAACGGCCTTCTACTATCATAGTCCTCTTTGATCTTCTACAATAACTTAAACTACTTCTTGAAGCTAACTCTTCAAGCTAACAAAAAGCAATACTAAAGCTACTCCTATAGCTATGAAGCTAACCCTTATATAGAGCGGGTTCCTCCTATTTATAGATATTTATCAGACCACGCAGGGTCGACTGAGTACAACTTAGTTATTACAAGATTAATTAGTTACAAAATATCTTCTATTACATTAATACTGGCCCATACCTAGCCTTAAAATTCCTTCATTACATTAACCGCGACCTTAACTAGCCGTGGAAACATCTTTCAGCTTGTCTGTATAGGCCATAACTAGCCGCAAAACTTGTCCTTTAGTCTTTTTTCGACTCAGTCTTCTACAGTATTCCTTGACTTGTTTTTCCTTAACTCTTCTACCTGCCCCTTCCACCAACTCAGATCTGCCTTTCCTCGTCGCAACAATCCTCATCGCAGCTTCCTTTACTTTGCAATTCCCTTCCATCCTTTACCTGCTTTCTCTGTTGCACGCATGTTTTTCCTTTCTTGCACCTCAGGTTCTTCCTTATGCACTTTTCCTTCTTAACCTGGCCCATCAAGCATGACAACATCATCTTTACACTTTCATTAAAATGTGATTTTAGTCACTGGATCTTTGGGTCGCTCCGCGGATCACATTTCTCCTAAGTTGGTCTTGTCACTGATGTTCCATGTGAAATTGTTCATCTAATGTTTGGGCCAAATCTCATTCAGTCTTTTGCTTATGCCTATACCATTCCAGTAAGGTATTTTCTTGGGTCTATAGTTCTACACAAACTTTCTCATCGTAGGAGTACCAATTATTTAGAATGACAGAGGATCTAGTTGCTTACTGTTCATATTCTTTTAACTTAGTGCCACATTCTATGAATGTTTTGAAGTATTATGTAATTAAGAAGCATGATTCATCTTGTTGCCTCTGGAGTAGTTGTTCTTGAGTTTTCATATTTTTCTAGGACAAACTCAAATAGATGTTTGATTTTTTTGAGTGTATTTTCTAGTAGAGGTTATAGCGGTTGTTCGATACTTTGAGCGCTTTGTCAACACAAATGGTCCAAGTTTCTTCTTCTTCTTCCTTGATTGTTTTGAGTTGTTTAACAATCTCTCTGCCAATCTTTTGTTGTGTTATTATGCGGCGACTTTGATAAAGTCATCAAAATATTTTTCCAATATTGTTGAGGGATAAGAGGAATGTATTTTCTTCTTGTCCTGTTATTGGATAAACTATGAATGTGATCTATGGATCCCTCTTACTCTTCTTTATTTGATGTGACGGATTCTTGGGATCTTTGGTTGAACTTGGAGTTGTCTGTGGAGCAGTAGATGTATCTATAGTCAACGTGCATGGGGAAATAGATGACATGGATGTTGAGGATGATGAAGGAACTGGTCATGATGGGGGTACTAAATATGATGGTAGATATGATGACAATTGTGTATCTGCAGTCATGGTTGAAGATAAATTCCTTGGTAACAACATCGACACAGTTGATACTAGGTCAAATGTATGGACAAATAAGGGGAAGTCGGCTAGGTAATCAATTGTGTTGCGGTCATCTGAGAGATCGATTGTTGGGGAAGTATCTAGTCAAATAACACGTTGAATGCATGTAGGGAATAATCTGTCAAGGTTACTACTGTTGAGAGTCTCAGACTTGAGGAAGGAAGTGGGGAAGTTGCAATAGGTAAAATGGAAGTCATCAGATGTGATGATGAAGTAGTGACAACTGTCGAATCAATTGTGGGCGGATTGGGTACTGTTGTGACAAGAGGGTTTATATGGGTTCCAAGCAAGGGGGAAAATATATGTAATGAAGTCAAAGTGATGGTTGAGATAGCTATAGTAGCGAACAGGGGGGAAATGTTTGCATTATGGATCTGAGGGGAGGTATTTTTAATTCGGTTGGGGTTTTTATTTTTTGGGGAATTCAATCAACTGGAGTACACCATAGATTTGATAGGTGGGACTTGTATATTTCTAAGAAAACTATTGGGAATATTGTGCAACAAAATTCAAGGGTATTTATAAAATGTTCAAAGCTGGGAGTGGTTACCTCTTGCTGAGTTTATTCTTCCACATGGTTTGGTGACAAGGGTGGAGATTCATCTAACATACTAACTGGATCAACTACCTTTGAAGTTGTAGTCATTTGAGCTATATTTTTAGAAGGTAACAATCCAACATCCAGAACAGTTGGTAATGATGACTTATTCGGTTGAAAATCCTTTTGAATCTATAGGTTAACAATCACTTTGTTCCTTATAGCTTCAAGGAGAGTGTTCTGACCTTGCTCTCTAAGTTCCTCAAGATCATCTTTTATGGGCTCATACAAGAGTTTTCTTTTTCTGGAATTTTTTTTTGGTTGCTTTTCCTTTAGGCTCACATTGATATACAAAACTATTGTGAGCAACTTTTGTCACATGTTCTTTGAGTCATGGCTTGATCCAAGAGGATCTCCAAATGGGTCAATTTTCAAAGTCGACAAAATGCAATGGAACCAGCGTCAACGCATACAACTCACTGATCCAATCCAATGGCGTTCATTTCACTCAAAATGTACTTTGTATGGAAAATTTATGATGTTCTAAATTTTCAACCAAACAATATTTCCTGCGCAGACTTGGGAAAAAAAGGAGTTTGTGTGGCACCGCTATAAGAGTGACACATGGCATCCATACAGGTTCAAGGATGATTATGTGGAACCCCCATAGGGTAACACATGGTAGGGACTATTGACGTGGCATGTGACATGGAGCTGACGTGGAATTTGACTAGACCGATGATTGGGCATTGATGTGGCATACAGGTGGACCAATCCCTGAGTGGCATGTGGCCCAATCATGGGGTGACATGTGGCACTCTAGGAACAGTAACAAATTGGTTGGAAGATTGAAACCACCTCTGTAGAACTCAAACCTTAGACCTCATGATAGTAAATCCAACACCTTCACTGTTACACCACGAGCACCACATGTTAAGTGTATCATCTATATTTCTATTTAAGTTTGAATATGTGTTATAATCGGAAATAGGGGTTGACTAACCCCACAAAATTTGGTGAAGGGTTGGTCCAACCCCTAAAAATGGCGGTAGTCAACCAATAAGCAATACAAATTGGGATTCTGCAGGGGATTTAAACCTTGGAACTCTGGGAACGGCCACACCCAAACAAGAAACATGCCACCACCATGCCACAACGTCCATGTTTGAACAAACATGGACACATTGTTATTTAAGCAGCATTTTCTCCACCATCAAGAGGAAGAGGACCAAGCATGGGCCGAGGAGACTTCATTGGCACATAGATCGAGGTTGTGTGACTGTATAGATCCATGAGGTAGAAATCCCCTCACTTATCTAATTATGGATAAATCCTCTCACTTATCTATCAATTTATGAATCTTTTGGTGGCCAAAAGCCTCTTAATGGGGAGGTATGATATACAAGGATCTTTGAATGGGTTACTTTTCAAACTCGGCTAAATGAAATGGAACTAGCATTAGTGTGTAGAGCTCGTTGACACAATTCCAATGGTGTTTCATTCAAAACGGACTTCGTATGGAAAGTTATGATGTTTTGAATTTTCGGCCAAAGGATATTTCCTATCTAGACTTGGGAAAAAAAGGAGGCCACATGGCACCACTACAAGGGTGACACTTGGCATCTGTACAGGTGCACAGATGATGACATGGTACCCACAGGGTGAAATGTGGTAGGGACTATTGACATGGAATGTTACGTGCATCTAACATGGCAGTTGAGTGGGCTGATGTGGCATACATGTGGGCCAATCCCTCAGTGACACATGGCCCAATCATGGGGAAACACATGACACTCGAGGGAGGATAAAAAAATTGCTTGAAAGACCGAAACCACCTTTGCAGAACTCAAACCTTAGAACTAACGATAGCAAGTACAACGTCTTCACTGTTACACCACGAGCACCACATATTAAGCATTTCCATCAAAATTCGATTTTAATTTTGAATATGTGCTATAGTGGGAAATAGGGGCCAACTAACCCTAACAAAGTTGGAGGAGGATTGGTAGAGCCCCTAAAAATGGTGGAAGTTAACCAACAAACAATGCAAATTGGGAGTCTGTGGGGGTTTCAAACCATGGACCTTTGGGAACAACCACATCCAAATAAGAAACATGCCACCACTACGCCACAATGTCCGGGTTTGAAAGGACATGGACACGTTTCTATTTAAGCACCATGTTTACCACCACCGGAAGGAAGAGGGCTAAGTGCAGGAAGAGGAGACATCATTGGCAAGCAGACTGAGGCCGAAAGTACCACATAGATCGAGGTCGTATGGCCGTACATATCCGTATGGTATACGGATTTCCATGTGTCATGTAGGGGTCATTGGGATTTTTCAGAGGTTGAATTTTCTTCTGCTCCAAAGTATGCAGTGTTTTATGTTGATCCTCACTGTCCAAGCCTTCTAAACGTAGTGGTGTATTCCATTTTCTGTTTTGAGCATCCCATTTGCAAGTGACTTCCATAATTTTAGGTATAAAGCCATATTTTCCTTGTACTTGATATTTTTTCTTAGATTATAAACAAACAACCTCCCCATTGAAGAGCAGGCTCAGAGACGTAGTCCCATAAGGGAGAACTCCATTATCAAGTTGGGTTCTTGTGAGTTTTATGGTGCATGTCTATTTTATGTCTGTTCTTCCTTTTATGTGCACATTCATACATTTCATGCTCTTTTAATTGTACAACCAAATGATAAGTATATGATACAAAGATACCGATCATGGCTCTTCGAATTCGAGTTCCTATCCATCCTTAATGATTGGTTCAACCTCCTCATCTTTAGTCACTTCAATTGAAGATTCGATGACTTGTTATTTTCCCTTGGTAATGACCAGTACAACTACTAATGGGTTGGTTCTTCCTCTATGCAAAATGATGCAAGGTATAATTTGAATTCCCTTTATTCTTCAAGTTCTCCTTCTGTTAAAGGTTTGATGATATCCATAAGCTAATACTTGGCCAAAGTCAGTGTAGGGTAGACAATGTTCAACTTCTTAGCTGGGTCAGTAAATAATTCAAAATTTTAAAATGGAAATCCAACTCTTGTGCATCTCATCATGTGCCTTGAATATATTATATGTTTGTGCAATAGAGGCAAAGTTCGAAGTGTGCTTCATGAAGTAGGGAACGATGAACTTAATGCGGTACGCTACATCTTGTGCATCTATTTTTGCTATCTTGGAACCAATTTTTCAAATAGGTTTTTTCTTTGTTCATTTTGAATGATGTCCCTTTTCCTGTAAAAGTATTCAAGTTTCTCATTAGGGGTGAGTGAGTATTAGAGAACTCTACTTCACCAATTGGGGTAATTTTCATGGTTATTATCCATATTTGTAGTGAGAAAAATATGATGGCGTGTGCAGAATCTTGGGATTTTATGCAATTATCTTTGACCAGCTGAGCTAGGTGGTTGGACCAATTGAAATTTTTTCGTTATCTGTGACCTATTTTACTACTTCCAACACATCCAACCTCAAGTCGGATGGCCGAACTAAGCTTGTTAGACAGAGTGAAATTATGAGAGAAAACCACTTGTATTTTTCATATTGTATTTTGTTGATTATTCATCCTTATGAATTTTTTCCAACGATTGACCCTATGAATTATTTGACTAAGGGAAAGGCATTGTTGGTAAGTACGGTATTGTTGGTCCTTTGATTGAAATACCTATAATTTTGATAATGAGAAAATCTATGATGGGTGTGGCCTCATTTATCTAAATTTTTCCATTGTGATAACAACTCATGAGGAACTTAGCAATAATTTATTTCATGTTGTTAAATGCTGCTACAAGAGACGCATTCAGGTACCCTTGGATTGTTGTTGTGGTGATCTTCTGAGCAAGTTCTATCCATTTGTTTTCTTGTATTTCCCATGTCCTGAATTATACATATTACTTTCCCTGATTGGGTTCGTCAAGTTTTGCTTTCTTAATTCTATGTATTTTGGCTTCTAGGGGTGTCATGGCATATTCTTCTTGTTGCATTTTGGCTCTTAGCTCAGTGGATTTGGATTTGGTTCCTACGGTGGCTCTCTTTGGTTCCATGGATGGTTCTTTGACACGGAGGGTTAGAAGAGATCCTATAACTCAGTTATTTTCCATCTCTTTTCAAATTGTGATTTGAATTAAATCCTTAGGTCTCTGGCTTCATTTATAGGAGCGACAAGTTACAATGCTTAAGAGTGGCTGGGTGAGTGCATTAAATTTGATTTTTTTGGGTTACAACTCACTTGCATACTTGGATAAACTTTGAGAGTAATTGTTTTCCACCCATTGTTCGGCATGCTTGATAGTTGTCATGTCGCTTGAAAATCTCGTTGGTCTTTCTCTCTGGATCTTTTGGCATCTGGATTTGGTCGCCTAGGTGATAATTTAGTCGATCATGTTGATAAGTATTTCCTTGAACCTTTGTACTTTGATTCATCATTGTACACAAGTCAAATACTTCTCTACTAATGACTCTTTCCATGCTCACGCTCTAGCTCTTCTTCCCAATTAACTCCCATGTTGTCTATCTTACATCCACTCTGCCAAAGAAATCCATGTCTTAGTGCTTCTTCTAGGTTAGTTATGTAACTGCTTTTTAATTATAACTAAAATTAATTTATTTATTTATTTATTTTAACAAACTTGGGGCATGTCGTTCAACTAGTGATGATACAGTAACTAGTCATCATTGTGTGTTCTTCAAAGTTAGTAGTGCTTTAGTCATGCTCCATTCACGACCTTTTTGAAGACAGGACCGTGTGGGGTTTTTAGTTTAACTGACCCATTTTTGTTGAGTTCTTCAACTATGTATGGTCCTAGCCATCCAGTGTCAAGATTTTTAGGATTCCCTTTTATCCAACTATTATAGAGTAATACTGAGTCGCCAACAGAGGTGTCTTTACTTTTAATATTTTGGTTGTGCCAATATTTATGTTGCATTTTCTCAAATTCCTTATGGCATATGACAATCATTCTATCATCTTCCAACTTTTGCAAACTAAATATTCTGTCCTAAGTCACTTGGAGGATGTCGAGATGAAAAACTTGAGCAATAGTCAGTGCTTGTTGTTTAAAATGTAGAGGGGCGACTGCTTCTTAGCCATACACAAACTTGAATGGTGTTTGACTCATTGATCTTTTATATGTTATTCTATATGCCCATAGTATCATGGGAATTTTTTCGTCCCAATCATCTTTGTAAATGTTGCAAATATTTGTTAATCATGTGGTCAACATTTTGTTGAATGACTCGATTGCTCCATTCGACTACGAATGGTAAGTTGCACTTTTGTGATGATCTATCATAAATTTTGTCATTAACACGTTGATAGTTTTATTTATAGAATGTGTTCCTCGATCACTAATAAGTGTTAACAGACATCAGAATCTTGTGATTATGTCTTCATATATAAATTGGGAGATGACTTCATTGGTGTAGCTTTCGACTGGTTCTACCTCATCCCATTTAGTCACATATTCTACTACAGTAATAATATATCGTGCTCCTATCCGATGACCCAACTTTGGAAATGGTCATACAAGATCAATTTCCCAGATTTTGAATGTAATGATGGGGTTTACATATATTAATAGAATTTTGTGTCGCCTTAGCAGTCGTCCCAATATTTGACATTTATTGCACTTATTTACATATTCGTTGCAATCTTTATGTAGTGATTTCCACCATAGTCTTGATTGAATAATTTTTATATTAGTCGTGTCAGCATGGAAGCGGCCTCCTACTGGTCTCAAGTGTGCTTCTTCAATGATATCCTATCATTTGTTCTCAATTGTACACCAACGAAGTATGTCGTCGGGTCCAAGATTGTATAAATATCAATTTATTAATTTATATGGTGTTGCTTTAATTGTTGGGATCTTTTTCTTTTTCTCCTTGAGGGGCCTTGCCTTCTTGTAAAAATTATACAATATATGTTAACTCTTTTGGTACAGCTTCCACATAGAAAATATGTGCATCGAAAATCTTGTTGTTGATGCCTACTGGGTCTTCTACAGTTTCTACACAAACAAATGGTAAGGACCAACATTCGACAGGTCATACTAGAAATTCAAATTCAAATTCTTGAAACAATAGGATCCAACAACGTATACGACCATGGTGGAAAGTTTTATTCACCAAATATTTGAGAGCTTGAGGGTTGATATAAAAGACAAAAGGTTATCCAATAAATAATGTTGATATTTTTGGAGTGCGAGTATCATTCCTAGTCCTTCTCGAACTATCGTTGAATAGCTCCTTTCAACTTTATTCAGCTTCCAATTTTCCTATGCATTTGGATAGTCAATCATGTCGTCTCCATTTTTTGTTAATATTGTGTCAACTGCAATGCCTAAAGCATCGATATGGACATGGAATTTTTGACCGCCCAAGAAATTTAAATATTGGAGCTTCAACTAGTTTTCCTTAAGCAACTCAAAGGATTCTTGACATTTCGGAGTTAATAAGAATTCAACTTGTAGTCTGAGTAATTCTTCCAAAGGAAATATAATGTTAGAGTAGTGCCGGATAAACTTTATGGAGTATCTAGTATTCTCGAGCAAAATTCTAACTTGATTTGGATTTTCTAGGGGTTTCAAGTTGAGAATAACTTTGATTTTATCTAGATCCACTTTTATGTCATCCTTGCACCTGACATGTCCTGATAGTACTCCTATTGGTGTGGAAAATATACATTTCTTTATATTTAAGGATAACTATATATGTCTACACCTTTCTAGAATTAGGAAAATCTATTGTACATGTTCTTTGAGCATTGAATAAATATTCTAGTCCTCAAAGTAGATAGTCATTGTTTTATATAATTATTCATAGAAATATTTTATAACTATTCTTGAAAAAACAATTGGGCATTCTTTAGGCCAAACGACATGACCCTATATGTGAATGATCTAAATTCGCAAACAAATGTAGTTTATGTTGGTATAATTTTTCTATGGGAACCTTGTTATAGCCAGAGAATATGTTAGTGAACGAACAACATTCATTCTCAACAACCTCATTGATAATATTGTTGGAAAAAGGAGTCAGGAATGGGTCTATGAGGGTTACTTTATTAAGACCTTTGAAGTCGAGGAAAACACAGAGTTTCTTTTGTTCGTGCTTCTTTGGATAGAAAAATATGGGGTTGTCCCACTTAGAGTGATTTACTAGATATATTATTCCTTCATTTAACATATTCTCAATTTATTTCTTGACTATATATTTATATTTATGT
The DNA here is from genome assembly GCA_001517045.1 of Pseudotsuga menziesii. Lineage (NCBI taxonomy): Eukaryota > Viridiplantae > Streptophyta > Pinopsida > Pinales > Pinaceae > Pseudotsuga > Pseudotsuga menziesii. The sequence goes on along the minus strand of LPNX010243357.1, from coordinate 7,529 downwards.
GCCAACTTGTACAGTCGTTTCTTGGCAGGTTTAGCATCAAGTAGTATGTCAATATTCATCTCTCCCATTTCTTGAACAAGTCCTTTTATATATTCATAATCCCATGTGAGTACTCCTTGATATTCTTTAAGCAAATTATTTATTTCCATAGTCTATTGTTCCGACCAATAGTCGCCAATTTTTGTCGTTTTTGGTATTTTGTTGATAGATATGTTGAATTCTTTCTTCTTAATTCGATGTCCATTCATTCCATTGATTTTGTTTCAATGATGGGTTGTTCACCTTATTTAAATTTGGTTTGTTGGGGGGAAATCCTTGTGATCATCCTCATTCTATTTTTCTTTAGTGGATATTCTCATAATGGTCTTTACCAATTGAATTACTCGTGGATTATTTATTTGCCATCAAAAGATTTTCCCCTTAGTATGTTTATTCTCCATATCCAATCACATCGTTGATCGGTCTGAGTGTTTCTGCTTAATAGAAGTTGCTTTATAGTATGGGGACAGCCTAATAAACCAATTGGCTTCTTGCTTTGTCAGTTTGATAAATTTATGTAATTCTTGTGCTACTTCTTGGAGGCATTATTCTATAGGTGAAAAGGAGAAATATTTGATAAATTTATTAAGAGTGTTCCAATTAAAAATTTTCCCTCTTGATTCTTCCATTTTATACCATTTGTTAGGAAATTCATCTAATGTATTTGGGAACATGTGTGTCTAGATTATTTCATCTTAGTATCTTGCTTTTTTCCATTCTTTTTCACAATTTTCAGTATGTGTAATCGGATCTAGACCATGGACAAATTTTTGAATTTATACTTTAAATGTTAGTTTCTTTCCTCCAAACATTTCAATGATGTTAGCATGGTCATCCATATCTACAGATGCTACTGATCGGTGTCCCAACATCGGGCTGCTTGACCAGTGAATGTTTTGACTAATATTTGAAATCGACCTTGATCACTGATTGTTTTGGATACTTCTTCGATATGAACTATTGGTAACTCACATTCCTTGGATCTCAAAGGGGGAAGAGTTGTTGGTTCACTTTTCAATAGTATTAGAGTTGTATATTCTTTTGTTCTCTGTTAAAAATTCTTCGGTGTGATAGTTTTTGTGTAGTTTTTCTAAAGCATTTCCATGTTGGTCGTCGAGGGATAACCTTGACCCACCCTTGACCATCCAACATTCTATTGCATGTTTTTCATAATTTTCAATCTACCATTCATATAGTTTTGAATCAGAGTTTTTTCCAACCAACATAGGAGAACCCAGGTGGATTTCACCAAATTCTTTTGGTTCTATTGAATCTTCATTGGTATAATCCCCTTATAGCTCTATCGCTATCATTTGGTTCTTCCCAAGGTTTCCCTTGAAATGGGTTAATAGGTACTATGACAGTTTTTCCTCCACGTTTCAATTTTATGTGTCTTTTTATAAAGAGATGGAAGCTTTCATTTTCCAACCCCACAGATGACCGACTAATGCCACAAAGGATTTGGATCCTTCCCTTGGGTCGATGATTTCAAAATTAATATATGTGTTAATAACCATATTGTAGTATTAACATTGTTCCAAACACCAATGAGCTCAATCAGCACTTGGTCGGAAAGTTTAAGATAAATTCCCAACTCTACTAATCATAGTTGACCCAAGATTTCCCAAGTAGACCTCATCATTATATTGGCATGTGACCTGAATTCGAGGACAAGTTGTGAAATGTAGTACCCTCTGTCTTCGAGGTCGAGAAGAGGGTCAATATCAAATTTATCTTTTTGATTTAAACTACAGATGTTTTTGGTAATATTTTCCTTCACTAGATTATTTTTTATAAGATACATTATTTCAATTTAGTCATGAAATATATTCTTCTTTCATTAGAAGCTGTAGCAACTCATTAAGTGTTTTATTTTTGGATTTTGCAGTATTTTCTTCAAATGCAATTTGTTCAAATACTTTTGTAGCATTGTTAAATAATTATTTTTGTTTCAATGGGTTAGGATATTTATCTTATTTTCTTTGTATTATTGTGACATGGGGGTTACCCCCTCCAATATTTGTGCCTTGCATGGTAATTACTTGCAAATTTTTAGTATTCAATGCTTCATGTTTGGGGACACTATACAAGAGATTAAAATTATTTTTATTATGGAGTATTTCTAACATAATGGGGAATTCTTCCAAGTTATGGTCCCCAAACCCACATTTTGTACAAAATTTGAGGTTCATTATGTCCTTCCATGGGTAGTCAAGACTCAAATGTTCTTCACTGTAAGAGACGATGCAACGCAACCTTCCCCGACCCGCTAGTTAGTTTCTTCGGTTGTTGTATCTTCCATTATAGTTAAATCCATCTCATCGGTTGTTCCCATTATTGCACTAGTCGTTGTTCTGAGGGCCTCGACATTCCTTCTCGACTGTTTACGTCTGGTATACTTTATGATAATTCACCTTAGTCTTCAAGTTCTTGATACATTCGGTGGTCGTGTGTTGTGTCGTCCAACATATTCAACACCATTTTGGTTTTACATTGTTATCATTATAGGGGAAGTATTCCATCGAGTGGGGCTCGAATCTTTTACAAATGTTGTAGAAGTAGCTTGCTTGCATTGTGTGGAAATTCTCTGGTCTCCATTCTTCCAGAAATAGTTTGGGATCCTCTTGGAGTTGTTTCATTTCTCTTTGATATGTGTTTTTGTCATAATAATATCTTCTTTGCTCCTCAGCCGAGCACGTGGTACACGATAAGTCGTGTTGTCTCATGGTGAGATGTTGAAGTGATCTTTGTATGGTTTCTATTTTCTTTTCCATTCATCTATCAACGGGTCCATTCAATTTGTTTACATTCAACTTGAATCTTAAATATTTATTTAATACGCCATCGTATGTCATGTACTCATGCAACAATAGTGGCATCTTAATTCGTGGTTTGAATCTTGCAATAAAAAAATTGGAACACAACAACTTGGTCCATCTTGGATGGTATTTGGATGAGGAGATATTTGAATCTTCAATAATATTCTCTTACTATTTCTCCTATTCTTTGCTTGATTTCTTTTAATTTATGTTCGACAAAGTGCTCGGTGTCATCTACTTTGAAGAAGTCCAATAAATTATCTCAAATTTCTTGTTTTTTCTTGGGCCCTTCTTCAATGAAATTCATGTACCAAGTGAGTGTTATTTTTCAGAGACAACCTGCAAACTATATAATTTGTTGGTTCTCATAATTTATAAGGTTATCTTTCCATAGGGATTCACATACAAACTAGTATTTTTTAAGATCCCCATCCCCTTCTAAAGTAGGATTATATACTAGAATCCGATAAACCATGTTAACATAACTAAAATGTTTACCTTGGATACTTAGAAGAGTTGAATGATTGAATGATTGAATAACTATTTGGAATTCATTGATTAATTCTGGTGGACGTGACTTGTACCATGATAGATGTACTTATTCTATGGAATCCTCATCACTCAGTCGGATCTATGGCAAACAGGTTGCCTCAATCAGTAATGTTACTGGTAGGGGGTACCTCCACATGTTCTAAATATAATAAATTAAAATAGTGTCTTCCAAATTTTGTGAAGATAATCTAGTTACCATGTGGTGGTCATTAAATCATCACCTGATCTATAGTCCATCCACATTGATCTAGTCGACTCCATATACTATTGTCACTGGTCCCAGTCCCATGTCATGCTTGACAATTTGTCTAATGGTTGGCCTAGTCATCATTATCATTGGTATAGATATAATGAGAGTCGAGGATATAGAACTGCAATATGTAAAATTTGTGGGGACAACACCATCATGTGTGATCCATATGGATATCTATGGCCACACACCTATTCCATTGGCTCAAAACAATTGTCCATTGTGGCAGTTTCCTAGTTATTTTTCTACGGTTTTTCAAGTCCCAAACTTCCAAGACCATTTTGAGGACCTAAACAACATGTTTTGGTGATTTGAGGGGCCAAATGGTTTCCAATAGCATGCATTTGGCCACATTATAAAAATGTAAAGCTAGGATATACCTTTCCAATGGGCTATCGAGCACCCAAATCAGAGATCGTATGCAAACGTTATGACCCCGGGAAGTTGACTGTTCAAGTAACTAACTTGGGGCCGCAAAATTTATGACGATTCATCTTCTAGGGTTATGTTTTGGAATTTTGGGGTTCTCTCCCTCATGCTTATTATAAATAGGCCCTTTTGGCCTCATTTTTTATTCATATTGGCACGGTTGAGCATAGGAGCCACATCTCTTCTCATAGATCACTACCACCATTCTAGCTGTGTATTTACAGTCTGTTCTATTTCCGCCATTTAATTGAATACGCGTTTAATGTATATCTATTTTCATCGCAATATGTTTGTTTTATGATGCTATATCTATTACTTCATTTCATTCCCAAATAAATCTGGATCAGTGTGTGACCGATCTACCGGTGTTAGCACCTCACCTTCTCTCTCATTTAGTCAACTAATTTCCCTTGAATCAAGCAATACTTTTGGTTGCTAGACCATCTCAACCGATTTATTTATACTTCTTTTTTCACGCAATGGACTTGAAATGTCTCTCAACTTCTCTCATATTTTGTACCTCTTCTCTCTTTCTATCTTCTGAATGTTATTATTTGTTTATGAGCGGTTGGGCACTTATTTCATCAAAGTGGACTTTACTTCTTGCAGGGCTTCATTCTTGTCATTGTATGTAAACTAGCATCATTCTTATATTCAGTAAATATGGTTGGTGACCCCCCCATTGCCGACCTGAATCGTATTATTTAACTGAGATGATTTCAACAATGATTTTCATTTATTCAAAAAGTATTCCTACTTTTGTTCTTTAATGAAGTGTTGCAAGTCTATTTGATTTTGCTCCAAGTTTGATGAAGCAGGAATGTCTAATGGAGATTATGGATCAACTATATGTCAGGCTCCATTTTCTATTAGAAATTTATATAGAAGGATTGGTATTGAACAGAAAAACACTTCATGAAGATCAGTATAAAACCTACTTCAAACTTGGTCGACCAAAGTTCTTTATTCCATAGCTTGTTCTTCACAGAAGTCTTCGCATGTCTTTTCAAGCCACTCGTATAGGTTCGTTCTTCCTTCTTTATAGATCTTGTGCACTAACCATCTTTCATAATGGGCATCCAACTTGTTCATTAATAGCATTGAGGAATTTATTTATTTCATGGGGAACAACTTCTATAAATATTTCATGGGATCCAGTTAAAAACTTTCCTTGAGCCTATGCAACCATCAATTTGTTCCTTCTAGCATAATTCTATATGTAATTTGGAATCTTCCAGTGCCACCAATCTCTAATTTCTCTCTCACTCACCATTTACATATGTATGAATGCTTCATGTCTCAAGTTAGTACTACCTACAACGAAACCAAGGTTGTAAACTGTGGGCTTACATGGAGTTACAAGTAGTGCATCAACCATAAAAGTAAGCAATGTACACACAATCATACATACATAAGAGTGCAAAGGAATTAGAGTAATGGGGACCCAAGGAACAAGTACCTTTATCCACATGATAGCCTAATCATGTACAAAAGTAGAGATTCCTTTCCTTTGGCTCACCATCCTATTATATAGTTAATTCATACAATTATATAGTTACAACTTCGTAACTATTCAGTTGGTTGCCTTAACTGACATGACTAACTTGGGTAGAGACTTTATAGTTGGTAGGGTGGACCTAGTCGGTTGGCCAACGAGGCTCCTCCAACAAACTTCTATATTTAGCCTAGGAATCCAATCGCACATTTGTGGCATCCATGATATTTACAAATTTGATCCGTGTTTGAAGAATGTGAGATTACGAAAATGTTATTGCAAAGATACCAAACAAGCGTTATGTTGCAACAGCTACTTCAAAACAAATAAAGACAAATTCTTCCATGAGCCATACTTGATGTATTACCTGCAAGAAGAGAATGTCATAGTGAAGCCCATGGCAGGATTTGAAGACAAAAAAAAATTCAATTTGATTATGGAGTTTTACCAAGAAGGAGATCTATCACATATAAGTTTTAAGAAGGGAAACTATGAAGATGTTGAGGCCAAAACTAGAACCATTTTCAAACAGATAATCGATGCTTTGGATTGTTACCATAAAAAAGGTATTATACACCATGATATTAAGTTGAGCAATGTTTTCTTGTCATCAATGAACATGTTGGGAGTTAACAATAGTCTAGGTTTATGGAATCTGTTGTGCATTAGCAACAAACAAATGAATGAATTATGGAAAATAGTAAATCGTATTCACTCGATATCCCTATAGTCTACCTTGAAATCCCTTCCCAAAGATATGGTGGTGATGCTCACATCGTTAGGATGGTGCAGCACAAATGAACCCATCATCTCCAACCAACTCATGGAATTATGCCCTAAAATGTAGGATTGGTTCATTGAAATGAAGAAATCATCTACAAGAAAACGACAATCTAAATATAATTATGATAATTCAACTAGATCCCATTAAAGAAAAAATCATCCCCATGGTAATTCCCTATATACTCATCGACAAAATGATGTTTCCCAAGAACCGCTATATTAGTTCCTTGCAATCAAATCTCTGAAGGATAACAACACTTGATCAAGGAGACACCTATCTTCCTATCAATAAAAATGTCAACGCTCATGCTCATGACTATCTGTTGAAAAATTATCTTACCTAGGCCTCTTGATGCACGATTGTTCAAGTAGAAACCCTAGTCTGTTCCCATATTCTTCTCTTCCATGTTCCCCCTCCTTCCCATCAAGAGAGAGCTTCTCTTGTTTTACATTTGTGCCTAGTATGAATCGATTAGATACAACAACAACAAGTAAGAAATTTTATTATATTGAAGAAAACTTGTATGTTATGAATGGAATGAAGAACACTTCTTTCCATTGCGAATGGATTGAAGAACACTTATTATTGTCGTTGAGTATTACACAAAAAACATCAGGTCTCATTTTCATTTAGTGGGTTTTTCCAATAGAGAAGTTGCAACGTGTGGACACAAACTTTCATGGAAGCTCAAGCTTGGTTCATGAAAACAAATTAATTAATAAATAATTATTAACTATTGAGTAGGTATTTATTATTAAGACGAGATTTAGAAAACAATAGGAGTATGTTTATGCAATTATAAGTGTTACAGGGAGAGGATCATAAGTATTTAATATTACAATATATAAAAGGTTTTTTTTCTTCATAAGAAAAATAGTTGTTCCTTGATATTCATTAAGAATCAAAGGTAACTGATACAATCCTGTGATATAAATATCACTCAAAAGCAGAAATAAAGAGAGGGTGCTAAAAATAAGCAACCATTACCAACCAATGAATCTAACATCAACCTTTCTCCAGGTAGACCAACCAAGTTTGTCCAAAGAGAGAACATAAAGAACCTGTTGAGGCCTGGAAATTCGCAGGCGGAAACAGTAAGGGATTCTCCCCAATCAGCGTTCCCAACTAGCCCGCTGACTGTTTGGTATAGGGAATCCATCC
>LPNX010243322.1:0-10783 GCA_001517045.1 Pseudotsuga menziesii | reverse complement strand
GTACACGTGGAACGTCAATTTGATCATTTGTTTTCTCGCGGGCATGCCTTTTGCAATCTGAGTTATTGGTTGATGGAGGTTTTGTGGTATAATTTATATGGGTTGTTTAGTTTGGAACGCACTTTTAATTTCAATTTTAATTATTTAGAATTTATTTATTTTAAGATGAATATAATTTTGTAAATGTTTTGGAAATGATCACTGTAATGATATGGTGGGTATTTATTATAGATGTGTTTAAAACAGTTTAGTGGTTCACATAGATTGATGTGAAAGGATGCTTTTAAATTTAATATAATTATTCATTGTTTTGGGTATCTTTGATATGGATAATTTTTCTTCTCTACAAAAGACTCAATTGATTGTAGATGGATGAGAAAAAATTGGTTAGCGTGGTAGGATGTGTGAAAATTCCAAACTCTAGACCTTTGATAGCTATGTTTATGTATTCAACTAAACAAAAGTATTATTTAATTACAAAAATTAAAATTTTCACATTGAAACTAGTTTTTAATTGAAATTCATAATTTGCCTATAAATGAGAGACATGAAATGGAATTGAAGAAAGGAAGAAGTGCAAGGATACTGTGGAAGAGTGAATTTGGAGATCAATCATCTCTCTCCCTTGTCTCTACATCCATTTCCCTCTATACATTTTTATTATTTTGTAAATAATTATATAATGAAAACAACTCACACATCTAGGACTACTAATAGAGTATGGGAGGCCTAGATCCACAACTTTTTATTGTCTTAGTCTATGTTGGTATTATTGAGCCAAATTCATTTTTTACTAGGCCTCCATGGTGTTTGGGTGGGTGCCACTTTTTTATTCAACCCCTTTGGTGGTTTTGTAACACCTTTGTGGAGGTCACAATTGGTTTTGTAACTCCAATTTGCACATGTTTCAGCACTCGCTATTTTTAGCCTTAACACCTCAAAAGTTGTGCAAATACTTATGTAACTCGTTGCCTAAATCCTTGTGTAACTCTTGTGTAAATCCTAGTGTAAACCCTCTTTGCTCGTTTGGGAAGATGCATTGGCTTGTGTGACACCTCCCATAACCTATTTGGATTCATCTTCATGGATGATGTGTCCACACATGAATTTGAGTTTGGAGGAGTGCCTTGGAGTCACTCTCCTTGAAATTTGAATTGCTTGGGTTGGATTAGAGTTAATGACTCAAGTTCACTTACCTTGGTTTGGTTTGACCCATTGAGTTAGAATTACTTTCTTTGGTGTCTAAATCCATGTTTGATCTCCTTGGTTTCACCGAGGGGGCAAGGGGGGTGGGTTGTTCATGGTTCTTTTGGATGGTTGTTGATTATGGTTGTTCATACCTTTGATAGTGAGAGCTTGGTAAGCTTGTGGGCTAGAGAAACCATCAATTCTTTTCTATGTGTGAACTAACTTTGTGCTTGAAGCACTATGATATTGTATGGTGTTTGTGGTAAGCCAAAAAAAATCTAGTGTAGCTTCTCTTTGTCCAATACTTGTATTTTTGGTAGACCTACACATAAACCCTAATGGTGAATGGTGATATCCCAATGGCGATTACCATTGCACCTCGTGGTAGTGGGATGGAAGAGGAACTATGTGGCGAGGAATATAGTTTTAACTTCTCAAACTCATACTTGAGATATTCTTGAGTGCACCTATTTTATGGATCTATGACCTCACCTTGGGGATGGCTTCTCCAAGTGAGATCTCGCTTGGAAGTGCCAAAGGTTGGATGGCACATGGTCGAGATGATTAGAGTTGAGGATTGCTAAGAAAAGTGATTTACCTCATGTTTATATAATTTTCATGGCTTTCATGTGATATATTTATGCATGCATATCAAATGTTTGATGAAACTTATGAGTTATTTGTGGAATAAATTTCTCAAATTCAATCTATTTATGCAAGTAAATTGTATGAGGAAATTGGAAACTAGTTTTTGGTATTTTGTGCATAATTTGTTTGAGAAATAATGCTTTGGTACATGTGCTAAAAACTGAAATTTATTCCCATTTTCATTATGTAATGTGTATTTTTATGGTACACTAACCTGAGAATTTTTTAAGACACTTCTCTTTGATGATTCTACCTTTTATTCTTCACTCAGACTATTTGGCATAGTTTGGAGAATTAGCACATGAAGTGTTTGTAAAAATGAGTGAGTGTTCATTTTATGGTTATGTATGATAAATAATCTTGAAATTTGTGTAAGAATGTGAGAATAAATCTTCTTCTTAGCGTTGGGAACTTTGTCTAACTCTAGATCAATTTCCACTTTCTAGCTCCTTCAATGGAATTGATTTGGGTGGATTTGTTATTTTGCACATGAAGTGTTTGAAAAAATGTTCCAATGAGATATACCTCTATTATGACTAATTAAATTTTTTATTTATATTTTTAATTTCATTTGAATGATTCTATGAGTTGTGGATTTTATTATTTTAGGGATTCCTAGAATTACTAGTCTATTGGGATGAGTAAAATTAACTAGTTTTGTGAGTTTTTTAATGTCCAACGTATATGGTCTCAAAGATACATCCATGTGAGTGTAAGTGACCCCTTATATTATTTCCATGAGATACTATATTGATGTATTGAACTCTTTATTTGGCATTTGGAAAGTTAAATTGGAAACTAGGTACATTGCATATGGTCTCAAAGATACATCCATATGAGTGTAAGTGACCCCTTATATTATTTCCATGAGATACAATATTGATGTATTTTTATTTATTTGGAATTTGGAAAGTTAAATTGGAAGCTAAGTACATTGCAGTGAAATTGGTAAATAGTTTTTGGATTCGAATATTTGTTTTCAGTAAAAGATGAATGTAGATCCATATGCTCTGTCCTTGATAATTTACTTGTGTTTTTTAATGTTATTTTATAGATATGTACCTTCCCCTTTGTGTTCCTCCAAAATGAGTACAATTGGTTTGATAGAATTCCTCACCGTGTTTATTAACTAGTTGTAGTGATTGAAGTTGAAATATTCTTCATTTATGAACTTTATTTTCTTCGTTTATGTACTTTGTCCATTTACTCGGACAAGATATCAAAAAGTACTTTATTTTCTTGTACGTGCATGCTTAAATATGTGTATAATGGTTGTAGGTTCACTTTTTGGTTCATTAGCATGGTTTCCTATGGAATTTTTGTTGAGCGGCTACTTAACTTGTTCTTGTGGAGTCATTTAGATAATTACTATGTTTAATTAATTAAAAAATGGTAATTAGTAATGATTTACACATAATTAGGTGTTGGTTATCCACTTGAATTTATAAACAATGGTTAAGTGATAAACAAATGAAATTATATTATTGCGCCGAGAGGCGCTCTACAACCCAGTATGGGGGAGATCTTGTCACGTTATGTCACGTGATGTAACGTGATGTAACGTTACTAACATGTCGGCAAAAAATAATAGTGAAAATGAATATTATGGGGAGATCTTGTCACATGATGTAACGTTACTAACATGTCGGCAAAATATAATAGTGAAAGTGAATATTATGGGGGAGATCTTGTCACGTGATGTAATGTTACTAACATGTCAGCAAAAAATAATAGTGAAAGTGAATATTATGGGGGAGAACTTGTCACGTGATGTAACGTTACTAACATGTCGGCAAAAAATAATAGTGAAAGCGAATATTATGGGAGAGAACTTGTAAGGTGATGTAACTTTACTAACATGTCGGCAAAAAATATTAAATAGGGATAGTAGTAGTGAATATTATGGGAGAGATCTTGTAACCTGGTGTAAAATTTGTAATATTGAATAACTAATGTAAAAAGTAGTAAATATTTTGTCGGCCTAATAATGTTTCATTTGAGATACACTCCCTATATTAATACAAACAAGAAAATATTTACGTTCCTTCCGTGTATGTAAAGTTTCTCATATAAAAGTTGGCAATAAATATTTACTTTTTACTTTTATTTCTATTTACTTTAAATTGATATTATAATTTTACAATGTTGATTGTGAAAAGGTTTATCTGGCCTAGGATAGAAAAATTGAAACCTTAATTTCAAGCTTCAACTACATCTACGATCTGTCATAATTCCAATGGATAAGTTTCGAACCAAAATTCCAACTTGTTCAACGTGTCACTTCACTTCAGATATCAGACGGGTAGCCAACATTTGCCATTTGACGTTTCTTTTGCTTTTGGAGTATAATGACGATTTTACTATGGTTAGTGGGGTAGTGAGTGTAGAAGAAACCAGGCAAATTATAGCAGCAATGGCGTGGCACCCATCGTTTTTCTGTCTGGATTTGTAGCAATAATAATAATAATAACTCTCTGGCCATCTTAGATCCTCATACTCTGTCATGCTACCATCGTCTCCCAACGCAGAGGGTGGTATAACAGCAGAGGATTCATTCCAAAATTTCAATTTGCGAAGTAATTTGCTTGGGAGGTGACTTAGGAATTTAGGAATTATGAGAAATTTCTGGGAGGATTTAGGAATTTTCTTTTTGTTCGATTTATGTTGATAATGTCGATGGCAGGTTTGGCAGTTTCAGACAGGAGGATGATCAACAAGCTGAGTGTGCTACTCGGATAATGCAAATGGCGCCCTACATTACTTACGTACAAGGATTGGACAATAAACCTACTAAATCTTGCTATGATTCCCTTCTTCAAGTCACCTCCCATGCTCTCTAATGTCTCTGCCTTCTCATCATGGATGGTTCTGACATTTCAGGAGGGATCAATATCAATCAAAACCTGGCTCTACAGATGCCGCTACTTTGTAAACTGCCTGCTAATGCCTACCAAGGAGGAAGGAAGGAAGCTCAACCAAGGGCTGGAATCACACCCGCCTGCCTCCACCTTCCTTCCTGCCTGCCTTCGCATCCTCGGCCTGCTTGCAGCATCGTCAGCCTGCCTGCAGCATCCTCCCTCAGTTGTCGCCGCATCCCCCGGCTGGATTACTATTAGATATCACAACACATATTGAGCCATTAACAACCGAAGTTGGCCATAAAACAGCAAGGCGATTCACTTTAGCATGGATTACAAACATATTTTGGCTCTATTTTTTGAGTATCTAATTCAGAATCCCAGTTTACATAGTATGCGTGAAGAAATAATTACTGGTGATTTAAAAGCTCATATTCTTGCAAAACCGTCACTGATAAATAGCATGATGAATGATAAAACTAGGTGGAAATTCAATCGGAAACTGAAAGATACCTTGATGACTGCATCAAGCTGTAGAATCATGACCTTCTCCTTCTTTTGCATGCTTTTAAGGAGCCAACCTGCAATTGACAAATAATGTTAGGCCTGCTACATAATGATGTATGAAAGATTGAAGAAAGAAAATTGAAAAACAAGAAAAGATCCTTTCACAGCCTGCTTTGCCCTCCTCTACTGGGCATGAAGATAAATTCTAAAACCCCTCCGCTGCTAGCACCATCTCCTTTTAGCTGGGTGATATTTTGGTTTAGCTGAGGCTACAATAATGTAAGGAAACCTAACCGTAGACTCTAACTGGCTTTTAGTCTACGTGGTATAACCACTAGTTAATAGAAATTCGAGGAACTTTAAATAATGAAAGCTGATAACCCTGGCTGAGATTTTGTTTCTCAAGTTTGTAGTCTTCTTAATAGTTTGTTTGAAACATAACCATGTATGAAATTTGGTTATTGGCACACAAGGAGTTGCGGAAAATAGATTTTCTTTATCTGAATGTGGTTTTTTCTCGATAGATATCAACGAGCAACCATTCGTTTGCTTCAGAAATCACTGCACCAAATTTTATTCTACGTTCACATCAACATTGAAGCTAATAAGATTACCATAAAACTGTAGCGATTACTGTAATTAATAAGATTACCATAAAACTATAGCGATTGTTCAAATCCTTTCTTTAAATTCATGTTCTGTATTATATCGATATCTGAATTTTGTAATGGACAAAATTCATTAGCCCAACCAAGTGGAAAAACATTTTAAAACTTCTACGTTGTTCCATTGCAAGAACAACTCCACTTTTGGCACCAATGTGAGCATGTTCAGTCACTAGCAACAACTTCAAAAAATAGTAGCAGTGGAGATGAGAAGGTAGAAATCATATTTGGAAGACACCTTTTTTTTTAAGCATTTAATACTTTGAATTGCATTCTCAAATATCTTAATGGAAAACATGTAATGCACTAGTTAAAGATTTTATGGATTCTCTTTTCTCTCAGTTTAAAATGCATATGGTCGCTGTCAATTTTTGGAAATTTATTCCTTTACTGTGGTTAGGTCATCATATATAGGTCATCATATATAGGCAAAAAAATATTTTACATGCAGTAGAGTAATAAATGCTACAACAACAATACTGTGAATATTTGAATCTCAAATAGATTGAGATCCAACTACCCATAATTCTGGTGACGCAGTATTTATTAAGATGCTGCATAATAAATATTGTTAGCAGTATATATACACCATACACTTGACTTTATTTTTTTTTTTAAATTGAAGCGATTTGAAATAGTTGCATAGAAGTGAGTGTTTAGTCATTCTAATTCTTCTACTCTCACTTTTTTTCTTTGAAATGCCAATCCCTTTCAAAGATGTTGTAATATTCCTAAGTAACAAAACAATAGAAAAGTAAAAATTTAATTATCTGTAAAAAAAATGTTGATCAGGAAAAAACACAATATTGGGGAGATGTTGTAATGTTTCCACCTAACAAAATAATAAAAAATAAAAAATTGAATTATCCACAAAAAAATGTTGGCCTTGCACATGGTTTTAAAACCATTTGCAAGGCCTTTTAAACAACCCATGGTTTTATTATACATGGTTAAGGAGGGCCTTCCCGATGGTTTTAAAACCGTGTGCAAGGCCTCCTACACAACCCATGGTTTTATTGTACATGGTTTAGTAGGGCCTTGCAAATGGTTTTAAGACCATCTCGAAGGCATTGCATATGGTCTTAAAACCATGGGAAAATGTTGTAATGTTCGTTTCTAACAAAACAAAAAAAATAATAAATACTATATGTGGACCATAAATAATATTAAATAATAATAATAATAATAATAATAATAATAATATATGTGGACCTTAAACTAAAAAGATATCAATGGATATCTAAGAAGAGATTTGATCCCTCTCGGCGCTTGATAGAGCCTAGGATTTGGATCTACGCTGGTGTACCCTCAAGTGTGAGCTAATGGGAACACTAATTATTAGTGAATCATCGTTAAGAGTAAATGGATTTTAGAGGTGGAATTTATGTCTAAATTGTCTTGGAATAGATATGTGATGTTGCTAGAACATTTTAGTAATCCTTCCCAACCCTTGGATTAAATGTTTGAAAAGTTATTGAATTAATTTTAATTTATTTGTAATTAAAGGGGCTTTGTCATGATTAAATATTGAAAATTGAAATTTAGAGACATGAAATGGAATTTGAGGAAAAGGAAGAAGTGCAAGGATACTATGGAAGAGTGAATTTGGAGATCAAACATCTTTCTCCCTTGTCTCTACATTCATTTACCTCATGGTTATTTATGTTTCTCCCAAGGATCCTAGATTTATTCATTCACCATATTAATGAAAGAGTTAAACAAAACAAACGACCCATCCTAAGGAGAGAGTGATGTAACACATCTTTTTTCCATTGGAATAATATATTGATGTTGTTGTTTCCATCCATTTTGGGCTTGCATGGAATTCGTGTAGTTAATATTGTAATATAATTACATGTCTTCTTCAATGTTATTGATTTCTTTTCATAATAATATTTGGCTTGCTCCAAAACTAACCACAACCTATTATCAAGCTCACATCCTAGTTAGATTAAGGAATTTTTTCCCACCAATGCAACTAAATCCCCAAAACAAATTGGTGACTCCACTTTGGGATTAAATCAATTTCATCTCAAAGTTTATTTTAGTGCAACGTACAAAAGGTCCTCCACTAATGATAGTGAGCTACTAGGAAAGAGATAATGGACTAAAGTTCATCCACTAAGGATTGTGAGCTATGACTAAAGAGCTCAGGTACTAAAGGTACTCCACTAAGGATTGTGATGTAATACCCCATGTTTTAAGCCCAAGACATACATAATTTGTAATTGTTTATTATTGTGGCACACGGTGCCGGAACAAGGGTCTTTAAGCTCCTAGATACATTATTATTATTTTGTAAATAATTATATAATGAAAACAACTCACACATTGAGGACCACTAAAAGAGTATGGGAGGCCTAAATCCACAAATTCTGATTATTTTAGTCTATGTTAGTATTATTGAGCCTAATTTATGATTTAGTGGGCCTCGATGGTGTTTGGGTGGGTGCCACTTGTCGATTGAACCCCTTTGTTGGTTTTGTAACTTGTATTTGCACAAATGTTCCCTCACTTGCTATTCTTAGCCTTAACAAATCACAAAAGTTGTGTAAATACTTATGTAACTCATTGTGTAAATACTTGTGTAAATCCTTGTGTAACACTTGTGTAAATCCTCGTGTAACCCCTCTTTACTAGTTTGGGAAGATTCCTTGGATTCTGTGACACCTCACATAACTAATTTGGATTCATCTTCATGGATGATGTGTCCACACATGAATTTGAGTTGGTAGGAGTGGCTTTGAGTCCTTCTCCTTGAAATTTTAATTGCTTGGGTTAGATTAGAGTTAACCTCTTTTGGTTGAATTACCCCCATTTTATTGACTCAAGTTGGCTTACCATGGTTTGGTTTGATCCCATTGAGTTAGAATTAATTTATTTGGTCTATAAATCCATGTTTGATCTCCTTGTTTTTGGGTTTTTTTTCATGGTTCTTTGGGATGGTTGTTGATTATTGGTATCCATACCTTTGATAGTGAGATCTTGGTAAGCTTCTGCGCTCGAGAAACCATGAATGCTTTGCTATGTGAATTAACTCTGTGCTTAAAGCACTGTGATATTGTATGGTGTTTGTGGTAATCCAAAAAAACTCTCATATATATCCTCTCTTTCCAACGCTTTGATTTTTTCTAAACTTAGACATAAACGCTAATGGTGAATGGTGATATCCCAATGGACTAGGGGATCTCGATCACCATTGCACCTCGTAGTGGGGTGGAAGAGGAACTATGTGGTGAGGAATATAGTTTTGGATTCCCAAACTCATACTTGAGATATTATTGAGTGCACCTTTTTTTTTGGATCTATGGCCTCACCTAGGGGATGGCCTCCCAAAGTGAGATTTGGCTTTGAAGTTCCAAAGGTTGGGTGGCACATGGTGGAGATGATGCGAGTTGAGCATTGATAAGATAAGTTATTTATGTCATGTTTATTTAACTTACATGGATTTCATGTGATTTATTTATGGATGCACAACAAATTTTTGATGAAACTTATGAGTTATTTGTGGAACTAATTTCTCACATAATTCAATCTATTTATGCAAGTACATTTTATGAAGAAATTGAAAACTTGTTTTTGGTATTTTGTGAAAAAGTTGTTTTAGAAAATAATTCTTTGGTACATCTGCTAAAAAATGATATTTATTCCCATGTTTATTATGTAATGTGTATTTTTGTGGTACAATAACCTCAGAATGTGTTAAGACACTTCTCTTTGATGATTCTACTTTTTATTTGAAAACTAGTAGTTCAATGAGAGTATTTGGCATAGTGCAGACACTTAGCACATTAAGTGTTTGTAAAAATGAGTGAGTGTTCCTTTTATGATTATGTATGATAAATAATATTGAAATGTGTGTGAGAATGTGAGAATAAATATTCTTGGTAGTGTTGGGTAAATGTCTACTGAAATTCTAGACCAATTTCCAATTTCTAGCTCCTTCAATGGAATTGATTTGAGTGGATTTGTGATTTTGCATATGAAGTGTTTGAGAAAATGTTCGAATGAGATATACCTATATTATAAATAATAATTTTTTTTATTTATATTTTTTATTTAATTTCAATGATGCTATGAGCTGTGCATTTCATTATTCTAGTGATTCCTAGAATTACGAGTCTATTCAGATGAGTAAAATTAACTAGTCTTGTGAGTTGTTTGATGGAATGTATATGGTCTCAAAGATACATCCATACGAGTGTAAGTAATCCCTTCTATTATTTCCTTGAGATAAAATATTCATGTATTTCTCATTATTTGGAATTTGTAAAGTTAAATTGGAAACTAGGTACTTTGTACTGAAATTGGTAAATAGTTTTTGGATTCGAATCTTTGTTTTTAGTAAAAGATGAATGCATAGCCATATTTTATTTTCTTCATACATTACTTCTGATGTAGAATGTTATTTTATAGATCTATACCTTCACCTAGGTGTCCCTCGAAACTGAGTACGATTGGTTTGATTGAATTCCTCGCAATGCTTATTAACTAGTTGTAGTGATTGAAGTTGAAATATTCTTCGTTTATGTACTCGGATCAGATATGAAAAAGTACTTTATTTTCTTGTACATGCATGATTTTAAATATGTGTATAATGGTTTTAGGTTCACTTTTTGGTTCATTATCATGGTTTCCTATAGAATTTGTGCAACACTAGGTGTTACTATTGAACAACTAGTTAACTAGTTCTTGTGGAATCATTTTCATAATCACTATGTTTAATTAATTAAAAAATGGTAATTAGTGATGATTTACATATTATTAGCTGTTGGTTATCTAGTCAAATTTATAAACAATCACTAAGTTATAAACAAATGAAATTATATTATGTACCCTCAAGTGTGCGCTAAGTGTCATTAAGTATAGTAATGGGAACACTAATTACTAGTGAATTAAGAGTAAATGGATTTTAGA
>LPNX010243290.1:7771-81754 GCA_001517045.1 Pseudotsuga menziesii | reverse complement strand
CTGCTTCCTTCTCTTCTCCATCCCCACAAGACAAACCAAATATGACTCATGATGTCCATCGGCCATACGATGAGCTCCTACCCTCGCACATCAGGGGGCAATTTGTTAACACCCAAAAATGGTTAACTACCTCATCTACCCCATTTCATGGCTCATTCGTCCATTTGCCTACCATATTTCCCTGAAAATCCCACTAAAAAGCCTCCTAAAGGCCTAAAATGCCTCCAAAAGAACATAAAACCATCTAAAAAGGCTCCAAAAGGCCTAAAATGCCTCCAAAAGGCCAAAAACCCCCTTTTTCCTCCAAAAATAACCAAAATTCCTCTAAAAATAGCAAAAATCCCCAAAAGGGAAGAAAATGAATAAAAATAATGAGGAAAAAGGAGGAAAACCCTAAAACAGCAAAAACCCTAAACAAGCTGCCCTAAACCACATGGTTTCCAAAAACCATGGGCTAGCATTCCACCACTAAAAAACTATAAATAAGTGGTGGAGACCCCTCATTTCACATCCACAGTCATAGCACCCTTACTCTGCCAAAACATCTCGTGAAACCCTAGCTTACCATCAAGCTATTTTCACCATTGAGAACCCTTTTGGCCTATTTTCCACCATCGGAGAAGGAGAAGGAGCAGCTTGGAGCTCGAAGCCACCGACATCGGACCAGCGCAACGGACTCCACCAACCTCCTCATCGGAGGTAATATTAATCAAAATTACCATTATACATTTCTTAGCTGTCTTTACTTCACGTCATTTACTTTTTACTGCTTTAGCTTAGTTTTTACTTCAGTTTATTTTTCGTTTACATTATTGAACTGCTACTAAGGATTCCAGATTCCTTAGTAGGTGCTCATCAGCACAAGCTAGGGTGAAAACCCTAGCTACAATGAGGAACAATGATGATGATGATGATGATAGGTTTAGTTGAAAATTTGCTTTGATTTTATTTTGAAGCATTTGCAATGGAATGATGATGAACAATGATGATGATGAGGAGGAGGAGGAGGAGGAGGAGGATGGCTATGATGATGATGATTATGATGACTATGATGATGATTATGATGATTATGATGACGGCGACGACGACGATGATGATGAACAATGATGGGGATGATGACGAGGATGTTGATGATGATGATTATCACGATGACTATGACTATGACTATGATGACGATGATTATGATGATGATGATGATGATGATTACAATGACGAGGATGATGATGACCATGACGATGATGATGAACAGTGATGATGACGATGACAACGATGACTATGATGATGATGATGATGACGATGACGACGATGATGAATACTATGACTATGATGACGATTATTATGATGATGATGACTATGATGGTGATGATGATGATGGCAATGATGATGATGATGAGGTGAGGATGATAATGATGACGACGATGATGACGACAATGATGATGATGATGATGAGGATGATGAATATGATGATGATGATAAGGATGAGGATGATGATAACTATGATGATGATGATGAGGAGGATGATGATGATGACGATGATGATGAAGAATGATGGTGATGATGATGATGATGGCGACGATGATGATGAACAATGATGATGATGATGATGATGACAATGATGATGATGATGAGGATAATGACTATGACGATGATGATGATGATGATTATGATGGTGATGATGGTCAGTGTTGGAGGCCTCCCTTACCCTCCACTAGCCATAATGGCACCCATGGGCCTAAGAATAAAGTAGTGGTGAAGACTATATTGTAAAAGTACTCATACATGTGTGAATACCAAGACATTGTTGAAGAACGTTAGTCATTAAATGAGATAAACGTTAGTGATTAAATGTTGTAAATGTTAGGCAAAAGCACGTGCTCGTCTCTTTGTGTGTACGCATAAATGCATGCACATGCTCTTATACACGCGTGCACGCTCACAAATACGCGTGCATGCACCTGTTACTAGTTTAAAAAAAACAGAGATTTGGATTCTCGGGGTTGCTCCCAATTTTCATGGGTTTTCTACAACTGTTCGCGCGTTTTATGCTACTGAAATCTGTAATTTGGCTCACACTCAATCATCAATTGGACACTCTTTGATCTATTGGATATAAGATCACTCTTGGAATATAACAAACATATTCAGTGGTCTTGGTAGTTAGTGCATACATTCAAACTACAAGTTTTCATTGCAAGAAGAGATCATTTTGAATAGGTATGGTGAATTGTAAATAATTGTTTTCATTCACAGCTTTCAGATCATTTCATTGATTTATGTTTTATCATATGCCTACAACAATATATCTCTCATAGACAACATTTAATTTCACAAGAAAAAATCCCAACTTCACATCTAAACAAGTCTCATATTCTCCATACAAGATGAAGTATGCACTATTAACTAATTTACATTTGCACATGAATATATATTTTGATTTCACACAATGATGGCATAGATGAAGTTATCTTTTGAGACTCTTCAATTTAAAAAAAATCCTTTGAAGTAATCATGGGAGAGGGTCCATATTGAATAGTTCACCAAGTTGTCCATATTCTCTAATACAAAATGAAGTATGCAATGTAGACCAATAATCATTTGCACATGACTATATTTTGATTTCCCACAAGGATGGCATAGTTGAGGTTCTCTATTGAGACTCTTCAATTTGTATAAAAACCTCGGAAGCAATCATGGGAGAGGGTCCATATTGAATAGTTCACCAACTTGTTCATGCTCTCCTCTTCATGCTAGATTTATCATAACACGCCTTTGAGCTTGACAGGGATGCCTCTACCTCAATGATTTCTCGTTTTTCGGGGGATTTGCAACCTCCTCATTGTGTAATTAGTCAATTTGTTCTCTTTAGCTAACTTGTAACTTAATCAGTGTAATTTATTCAATTTATTCCCAAGACATCCAAACACCAACTTGTGTCTTCCCTCACAACTAATGTGGAATATTACGTGTAATGTCATCTCATCCAAAGGTGCTGGAAATGAAGAATATTTCACTCATCTTCTTGTGACTTCCAATACTTTTTGAACACAAAGGAAGTCATAATCCTATAGCTGTAATACCAACAAACTTGACTCTCTTTACTTGACTCAAATAGAGTATATAAATGAAACTTTAGTTCGAACATAAAGAGAAACCTTTAATCAACGTTTATGTATCAATACCAATAATTACCATACTAACATATCTGTAATTTAGTTAATTATGTTGGGACGCGTCATGTTTCTTGTATAATGGAACTAATACCTTATTTGTTGCTTCTTATGTAGGGGTAGACCTCATAGTTTTGATAAAGAAACTTTTGGAGATGGGCAACTCACGTAATAGAGAAAGAAAAACTAGAAGGAATATGCCAATTGAAAAGGAAAATGAGGTAAGAGAAAAAGCTAGGTTGGAAATGGAGAGAGTGAGACATGGTCCATACATTTCCACTAATATTGCAACTGATCCTAACAGAGTTGATGACATGACAACCTCTACTTCAGAACCACGGGTGAAGCGATTACGTCCAACGAACCCAACTCAAATTCCAACATCAACATAGTCTCCAACCAATAATCCATCGACGGGCCATGTTGAAGCTCTTGAAGACATAGGTATATTGAAGGACATTGAGTATCAAGCGTTGGACCTAGGAGCAATAATTAATTTGCAATCTCTCCAAGAAGACCACAACCATGTCGAGCACACTCCCAATATGGACCAACATGTGAATGAAGCACCACAACAAAGAAGCCCTGTGATTCGTAGCTCATGCCCACCTTCCCTACCTCGACTATCTAGTGCAAGAAAAAGGACTCCTAGATGTATCCATGTGGATGAAAGTTGTCTGTCAGTGCTTGAAGGTAAGTTACCCTAACGCACTATCAATTGGAAATGTAGCAAATTAATGAAGGAATATTTTGAATCCAAAGGCGATGTAGGTAAATGTCAATTATTAGTATGTTTTTTAAAGTCAAATTGTTTAGTTGCTGTTAGTAGAGTTCTGGGCATAAAGATGGTTAGAAGTTCATAGGCTAATAATCACATTGTTAGAAATATCCAATCTACTTTTAGTGTGATTGGGAAGACATCCCGAACTAAAGATATTTGTGCGGCTCGTCGTGTGTTATCAGAATCAGTTGTAAAAAAGTCCACACGGCAACATCGCCTCCTTTCACACACTTCTCACATACTTAAATTAAATAGAAAAACTATTAAAAAGTACTCTGTTATAAGAGAAAATATTCAGACTCCAGGTGGAAAATATTGTTGGGATTTTGTCGGCAGGTTGCCTTATCAAGATATGAAGCTAATTGATGTTGTTAAGGAATTAGTACAAAAGTTCTGGCATGATCATACCAGACCTTCATTTGACCAAAGATATGTGCTAAAGCTGAGAAAATATTCTACTGAACGTGAACCCCACATCAAACACTTCCTTGACACAACACAGACTGAACTCTATGAGAGATTCAGAAATGAGCACACACAATTGAACCTGGGCCAAAGGTCCTTTGATAAATGTAAACCATGGTACGTTCGTAAATGCATTGATCAAAACACATGTTGTAGATACCATGTAGAATATGCATATTTTTATGACGCGTATAAACATATATTTTGTGATTTGCATACTAACCTTGAGCAGGGCTGCAATGAATCTGTAATACCACCGAATGCATCAATATATTTTATCATTAGCATCACGTGTCAAAGACAGGAATGACAAAAATACTATGGAAATTCATGTCTATATGGGAATTGTTCTAGGTACAGTGGGTTTTTCCACTTTTGAACCGTTGCATTCATGCAAGCGATGAGCATCAATTTGGCAATATGAGCGTGGAGACGCAGAGCTTCAAGTATGTAACCTATCAATCAGATAGTGCGAAGGAAAGTAAAAAGATTGCATTAGTGAAGTCACATGTGCAAATGATTATTGCATGTTTTCCCTCTTACATGTTCAGTTTCTACATATACATTCTTTAAAGGTCACATTCTAATACGACCCTTGTTTTCATGGAAACAGGTATGGGTATATTATTTTTTGACGGAGTTCTACAGGAGAACCGAGCAGTATGTTCAACATGTGCATGTAGCATGATGGAAGGATGAGTAGTACAGAAAATGCAGGGACAACTTTCCCATTGGGACCATATTGTCAATTGTGGGTTTTGCAGAAAACTACACCCTTTAGCCACAAAATGAAATTCAGAGTCAATACTACCATTCCGACCAAGTCAGCATCATGGTACATATTACATATAGGCATGGCCCTAAGAGCAACATTAACAACAGGATAATATAGAAGGAGACAAACTTTTACATAAGTGATGACAGATGCCATAATCTACATTATGTGCAACATTGTTTTCAAATTTTCTATGATCAACTAATGGAGGGAGATATACAAATGGATCAGCATTGGATATGGTTAGATGGTTGTGCAGGTCAGTTAAAAAATGCTCGAGTCTTCCAATGGATGAGTATGTTACATAAGACTTATAATGTGCCACATATATGGAACCACTTTGAGATCGGGCACGACAAAGGTGAGCGTGACGGGGTCGGTGCATGGATCAAGACTACACTACAAAGGGAGGAGATGAGGTTTACTAGAAACCCCCATATCAAAGATGCAGAATACATAGTTCAATGGTGCTCTACAACAATGTCAGACCGAACTAAAGTGCAACATACATCAACAGGGGCAGGAAGGCCAGTTGAGAATTTTTGGCATGTGGTTGACATAGATCGATCTCGTTCCTTTAGTTGTGGCACATTACAAGGAACAGTTGGATTTCATTCAGTTCGAAGCTCAAACAACCCCCTATTTGAAATATGGACGCGGAAACTTGCTTGCTTTTGTAGCCCTTGTAGCAGTGGTGAATGGGATGAATGCGAATGCATGGATTGGGTTAATGATTGGGATCGTGTGTCACTTGCAGTATACCCACATGTAGTCGTTGAAACAACCCACTTAGAGGAGGGCCAGTCAACGATTTCGACAGACTACGACCATATCTCAGATCTTGTACAACCATGACACATATATGCAGTTGTTGCCCCGAAAGACAATGAATGGGGCACGGATTATTGGTTGGCACGATGCATTCGAGGGAAGCAAATCCTGAACGGATCATTGATTGATGATTAAGGCAATGAATTTTCTATTGGCTCGATGGTGGTTGAGGGTGAATATCTTATACTAGATGGTAAATCAAGAAGAACTAGTGGGCATGTATTCGTGTATTATAGACTAGGTTTTGTGGTCTATCACTTCACAAACTTGATTGTTGGAATGGGCATCCATCTACAGTCAATGTCAAATAAGAAATCAACCAAGGTACGTTATTTCATGCCTTATTTAGAGCACAAGAGATTGATGGAGGCAATTAGAAATATAGAGGATCCATGTGGCTATATTGAATGACATTGGGTAATTACGCTTACACTCCACTTGGGAGAAACCCTAGTTTGCATAATCTGGCCTGGAGGCATGCCTGGCCAACCATGCAAAGTCGGGGGGGAGGCCAACCTGGCCATAATCTCGTGCCATGATCCCAACGGAACTGACGGTTCGCCCATCGGCTCCCTAGTCAACGTTATATGGCGAGTTGCAGTAGGCCTGCAAAATCCATTCAGGGACGCTTGGGCCAATTCAAGGTCGGGGTCCCCATACCAAACCGAGTGGCGATTTCCAAATCCGTCAGCTCCTGCAGGTGTCTTTGGGCATGGCCTCCATGGGAATGCCACCCCTGGTTTCCCGACATAGGGTTTTGTAGGGTCGGTGCACCATTGCCAAGGTTGCATGGACCCCACTGGGGTGAAACCCTAGTTTTCAAAATCTGGCCTGGAGGCATGCTTGGGCCATGCGGAGTCGGGTGGGAGGACACCTTGGCCATAATCCCATTCCACGATCCCAACGGAACTGACAGTTCATCCATCAGATCCCTGGTCAACGTTCTATGGCAAGTTGTAGTAGGCCTGCAAAAGTTGTTCAGGGATGCCTGACCAATTCAAGGTCGGGGTCCAAAAACCAAACCAGGTGACGATTTTTTATTCCGTTGACTCCTGTAGGTGTGTTTGGTAAGGCCTCCATGGGAAAGACACCCTCGGCCACTCAGCACAAGGTTTTGTAGGGTCGTTGCACCATTTCCAGGATTGCATGGACCCCATTTTCATGCGACTTTCAACTTGACATAAGTCGACAACCAGAGGTCGGATCGACAAGTCGTCGGATCGACAAGTCGTCGAATCGACAAGTCGTCGAATCCATTGGTCTCCTGGCATGCCATTACCTTTAGTGGACCCTCTCCATCGTGTTTTCATGGCACAATGAGCTCATTGTGCATCGGTTTCGTAAACTACGGTTTTGCTCAGTTTCCTTCAATGCAACTCTCACATTGGTGGGTAGACTTTGCAAAACCCTCCATCGTGCTAGTATTGGTAGTGTTTCCATATTGGAATTGGCCATACACACTTATTGGAGCCAATGACATGCAATCTTGTTGCTCCGTTTGGTTTTTCGCTCCAGAACTGAGAGTCACCAAGTGTCGCTAAATGACATTTTCATGCGACTTTCAACTCGACATAACTCAACAACTAGAGTTCGGATCGACGAGCCGCTGAATCCGTTTGTCTCCTTGCATGCCATTACCTCTAGTGGTCCCTCTCCACCGTGTTTGCATGGCCCAATGAGTTCATTGTGCATCTGTTTCGTAAACTAGGGTTTCGCTCAATTTCCTTCAATGCAACTCTCACATTGGTGGGTCAACTCTACAAAACCCTCCACTATGCCAGTCTTGGTAGTGTTCCCATATCGGAATTGGCCATACACACTTGTAGGAGACAACAACATGCAATATTTCTGCTCCGTTTGTTTTTTCGCTCTTGGACCAAGAGTCACCAAGTGTCCATGAATGACATTTTCATGCAACTTTCAACTCGACATAACTTGGAAACCGGAGGTCGGATCGACAAGACATCGACTCTATTGGTCTCTTAGAATGCCATTACCTCTAGTGGGCCCTCTCCGCCATGTTTTCATGTCCCAGTGAGTTCATTGTGCTTCGGTTTCGTAAACTAGGGTTTTGTTCAGTTTCCTTCAATGCAACTCTCGCATTGGTGGGTCAACTCTGCAAAAACCTCCCCCGTGCCAGTCTTGGTAGTGTACCCATATCGGAATTGGCCATACACACTTGTCGGAGCCAACTACATGCAATCTTGCTACTCTGTATGGTTTTTCGCTCTAGGATTGAGAGTCACCAAGTGTCCCTGCATGACATTTTTATGCAACTTTCAACTCAACATAACTCGGCGACCGGAGGTCAGATTGATGAGCCTTCGACTCCGTTGGTCTCTTGGCATGCCATTACCTCTACTGTGCCCTCTCCAACATGTTTGCATGGCCCAATGAGTTCATTGTGCATCGGTTTCGTAAACTAGAGTTTTGCTTAGTTTCCTTCAATGCAACTCTCACATTGGTGGGTCAACTCTGCAAAACCCTCCACCATACCAGTCTTGGTAGTGTTTCCATATTGAAATTGTCCATACACACTTGTCGGAGCCAACAACATGCAATCTTACTGCTCTGTTTTGTTTTTCGCTCCCAGATCGAGAGTGACCAAGTGTCCCTGAATGACATTTTCATGCGACTTTCAACTCGACATAACTCATCAACTGGAGGTCGGATCGACGAGCCGTCGACTCCGTTGGTCTCCTGACATGCCATTACCTCTAGTGGTCCCTCTACACCGCATTTACATGGCCCAGTGACTTTCATTGTGCATCCAATCACACTTGTGTTATTCAATTTGGACATTGTAATCATCAAATATGACTATTTTACTAAAACCACTTGTTTAAGCCTAAGCATGGAAAATTTTAAGGATCATAATTTCTTAAAGTGTAGAAGCCTTGGTGAATCTTACTAATTCTTGTATTTTTAACCATAAAATGTTTGACCATATTTTCAACCATAAAATGTTTGGTGATATATGGATTGTTCTTGTTGTCCAAATATTGTGTACTTGCATATTGGAATTTCAAGTTATATTATCGTCATGATTGGGTATATTCTAGCATTGGTTATGAATTCTAATTTGGAAAAAAATGGGTTGAATTTGTTAAGTGATTTAACACATATCTTGAAAATAATTTTTTTAACATATATCTTGAAAATATAAGAGTAGATTTATTGATGTTGTAATTTGTTGTAATAAGAGATTTTGGATATGTTATATGCTTGGAAAGAGTGCCCTAAGGGATGTATCTTCATGGTGTTAACGTACACTTGGACTAGGGTTTATTTTTTTGGGTTTCCTTGTGATATTAGGATGAAGATAAGTGAAATATTGGACCATAGTGACCACCATCACACACATGTTGAGGAGAAGCAAATGAGCATAGTAACCACCTTGGCACACATATTGATGATAAGCATCGGAGCATTGTAACCACCTCTGACACATATGTCGAGGAGCATTGGGAACAAGAAGATGTGGTACACAACTAGAGGAGGAATGCATTACATGAGGAAGCTTGGATATGCATTAGGACACTAGGTTTTATATATGTAAGTAAACCTTGGAGAAGGAGATATAATACTAGAGGAATTGATGGTTGTCTTGCAGATTCCGTAGCTCTTGTTGTGAAGGCAAAGGAGGTAGAATTAGGGTTCCAACCCTATAGAAGATACAAAGAAAAGAGCTAACGTATTTGGTGATATTGCAATCCTGTTCTTGTGTGATACATGGAGGTTAGGGAAAGACCATGGAAAACTTAACTTGACAAGTCTCGAGCTTCTTTTGATGCCTTGCTTAGAAGAAGATTTTTTTAAGTTTAGTTGATTTTCCATGGAGGTCTTGGTGCTTGTGTTGATGAAATAGTTAAAGACCTAGGGTTTGAGGAATCATCCTAGGATAGACATGTTGACGTCGAAACTAGTGTTAGACTTCTCTAAAAGGCCATGTGCTTCTATGATGAAAGATGATCAGGGTTTTGTTGGCAGGCAACAACCCTCTCAAATTATTTCTACTTTGATTGAATAAAATTGATTAGTTCTCTTGAGTGCCTTCAGAATCTTTGATTCTGAAGGTACTCTCAATCACAAGGGATAATCTGATCAAAGTAAGTTTAGGGAATAATTTTGCTTCAAGCTGGGTGTTCTATAATTTGATTATCTAGCAGCTGATAAAATATGATCAATTTTCATTACTATTTTATATAATTATATAACTGATGTGTTGCTTATCATTATTATTTGTTGATTCACGATGCTTGAATGGAATTTTATAACTTCTCATTTTGTTTGCTTTCTATTAAATTCCTTTTATTTTTCATTTTTGAAATATTTAAGATATGATTTTCTATGCCTAAGTTACATGTTTATATATATTTGCTTAGGGTTGATTAATTATTTTATTATATATTTTAATCCTTGGTAAATATTTATGTTACAATGGTCATATATAAGACATGTTTTAATTTTGTAAATAAATAAACTTAGCATTGTAAATATAATTTTAAACTTTGCTTTTTGATTTCATGTCGAACTATTAAATCCAAAATATTATGTGATAATCATAATGAAAATTGAAATTAGTTGAATGATCCTCATTACAGTGGTTTAATGGTTTGAATCAACATTTCATGTTATATGGATTCATCGTGCTGGTCTGACTTGATCACGAGTTAAATTATTATGAACTAAGCTTCAAGAGATTGGATTTATGTTCTCATTGGTATAAGAGTTTGATGATTTCATCGACTTCATAAAACTCTATGAACCATAATGTTTCATGAACACAAAGCTTCCTATCGATCCAGCTGACAGTTATCCAATTTCCACGTATGAATTTAATCATAACAAAATTTAGAGCTAGAAATGAATGGATCTGACACGATTTTGTACATCTTAACACTTGTCGATTTCCATACTATGAATTGATAACCCCGTACCTTATTTCGTATCAATATGATTCCGAAATTATAGTCCATTTAATGATGCGTTATGATTTGTTTTCAAAATTATGATTTCGCATATCAGATCATTATGTTTTGGAATTGATTTTATTTTAGTAGAGTTATGCTAGTCATGCAATTATTCAGGGTTTCGATTTTGAAGCATGTGAGGGTTTTCAACATGCTTGACGAACTGTGTATACCCATTCCTTCTATATTCACAACACTCTTTAGCCCTTCATCCAAAGAAGAACCTGTAGTTGAGCTAATGGCACCTCTAAGTCGTTTCGAAGTTTCAGGACTGGAAATGTTGGAAATGGATCTTGTAGCTACGACCTTATTTGAAAAGATTGGTTGGAAACCATTCTTTTTGAGTTTCAATGGCCATAATGAAGAAGTAACTCGACAATTCACGCTATCCTTTGATGGGAATACCGCTCAAATTGGTGACTTACAGTTAGTTGTGGATGAAGAGTTTATTTCCAAGGCCACGAAGATTCCTCGGCGTGGAGAACGCTAGTTTAAAGGGGCGAAAATAGACAAGAAGAAGTTTAAACAATTTCTTCTTCCATTATCCAAAGATGATGCACATCCTAAAATTTGTTTTCTAGTCAAATATTTGAATTCTCAGTGGTGTCTCCCTTTTCAGGTTATTTCCAGGTATATTTCTTGCGATGGCCGTTACTCAAATGTTCATTTATACCATCTTAGGATTTTAATGGCTTTAACTGGTTTAAAATTGAACTTACCCTATTTTCTGCTTCATAGTCTACATAGAATGGCCGTAACAGTCCAACGAACTACCGTGAATCAAAGTCATAGTTTATTTCATTATGGCCTGATTAAAATTTTGGTTCAGTATCAATTAGCCACGATGAGCAGAACATGGGATGAGTTTTTAAGGGATAATGGTTTTGGGTTAACCGGCTTCTGGCCTACTTGCTTACCCAAGACGTGCATTAAACGAAGGAGGCCTTTGGAAAAAGAAGTAAATGAAGAGTTTGACCCTGTAGCTCATCATGAAGGGCTTGATAAACTCTGTATGATAGCTGAAATTGAAGAGTTCAATGCTTCAAACCCTCCCGA
Source organism: Pseudotsuga menziesii (assembly GCA_001517045.1). NCBI lineage: Eukaryota > Viridiplantae > Streptophyta > Pinopsida > Pinales > Pinaceae > Pseudotsuga > Pseudotsuga menziesii. The sequence goes on along the minus strand of LPNX010243290.1, from coordinate 69,706 downwards.
ACAACCCAAGGAAAAAAATGAAGTGAAAGACAAAGGTAAAAGCTTGCTCAAACCTCACTCTGTTAACTTATCCTTTGATTCGCATCCTAAGACAATGTCAGGGGAGGGTAAGAACGGATTAAGGGGAGAAAAACTCAAAGATGACAATAAACCTCTTGAAACAGTTATGGGAAAATCTGAAAGAACAAGTCGACGATTTACTATAAGTATGGTAAGTCTTTCAATTCCAAAGACTATAGAACAGAATAGTGAACCTATCTTTGTTAAGGATGATAGTGAACAAGAGAATGGATCTCCTCCTCGTGAAACCTCATTCAAAGAGTTTGAACATGAATAGAGCAATAATCATGGTAATTCTATGGATAGTTCACCCTTATCAGTGCAACTAGAACATGAAGTTCAGTTTAAGCCCACATTAAATGATGAGTGTTCTTTAGAAGAAACTTTAAAGGCGACACAACAGTCAATCAAACTGTCTCAGCAACATAAGGATAAGCGATTAAAAGAAGAAGAAGAAGCTCGTGTTATTTTGAAAATAGAGTTACAACAACAGAAGAATGAATTACTTATGTGGGTGGATAGATGGAAACACATGAAGACAAAGAAGGACAGATATAAATTAGAGAAGAAGTTGTTAGCTGAGTCAAATAAAAATTTCCTGAAGAATGAAAAACGCTATGAAGAAAAAATCCTAAAACTCAAAGCTAAGCTATCGGAGGCAAGGAAAACAATCATGCTACAAATCACAACTTAACAATTTATTCTATTTTTTTTGTGATTTTGGTTGTGACAGGTAAATGAGCAATTTAATCTTAATTATAATTTAATGAGAAACTTATATTTTAATTGTTTGCTACAGGTGTACCTATGACATAAATACATCGAATCTAATGGAGATGGTTTTGTTAATAGTATGTGTCTTTGAAGTTGATTTTGCGTTGATAGCTGGCATATATTCTGGATGGTTACGCTCCATTTGCTGCATTGGAATATTATTTTTCCAGGTGCCTCTTTTGGTGTAAATTGAGTCTTGTCGATAGTTGAAAGAATCTAGGGATGTTTATGATTTATCTTAATAGCTGTTAAGACACTGTTTTTACTATTTTTGTAAATAGATCCTAGAATAACTCAAAAAACAGTTAAACTTTTGAGGTATATAAGTCCCAAAGAATTTCTAAGTAGGGGTCGATGGAGTATTGAAGAAAAGACCTATTGAAAGTATACTACAATTTTTGGTTTTGATTACTCTGCTGGAGTTTTACCTTCGTGGATGATTGTGACTAGATTTTTCAAATTGGTATCATTGCTTGTTACTATTTCTAAAAACTTAATATATATATTTCGATATACTATTTTCTCATCTTACATTTTATGCAATTGTACTGTGATATAATTGTGTTTATTATCTGAAAATATACTCTGTTTGCACAATATTGATGTTTGATTGAAAGTATTACTCAGTCTAGTTAGTTAATATGTTTATTGATAATTGAGATTTAGTACTAATACATTTCATATTTATTTATGATTTCATTGTATTTTCTACAATGTTTTCATGAATGAATATAATCCTGTTATTCAAATATTTAGTATTGAACATTAGTTATTGATTAATAGGACATCACAGAATAAATAAAAATAGTTTTCTATTTTTTTTATTTTCTGTTGTTGTGCATATTCAACAAAGTGATTTTTGATAATAATTGAAGTATTTTCATTTGAATTATTATCATTTACTTCTTTGTTAATTTAAGTTATTAATCGATAATTAATATAGTTTTTCAAAGTTGCTCTCAGTTGAGATAGGGTAGTCACTTAGTTTTTATTCATAATTTTAGTTTGTTCTAGATAGTTATTAAATTGGATTTTATTAGATTAGTTGGTTTTAAGTTAAAATTAGTTCTTCAGTTAAAAATTGAAAAACAAAACACTAAAAAAACATACTTTCATTAAGAAAGCAATTTTAGAATGATTAGAATTTCAAAACTGACATTAGGGTTAGATAAACTCTAGATTATCATAAGATACATTTTGCTGAGTTTTTATATTCTCCTTAAGAGAATAAATTCAGCTGGTAGCAGGAGACCATAACCTGCGAGATATAGTCATCCCAAACACACCGAGGGTTGTTTTAAGCACTTTGTGTGAACTAATTCTCCTTAATTGTCCTAAGTCAAAAAATCAGGCCAACAGGTTTATAAACTCTAATGAGGAAAACAATTATAGTGTGGATACCTTAATGACAACAATGATAGTTTGGGGCTAGCGTCGCTTATCGTTTCCAAATATATATACATACATATCATATATACATATATATAAGAATTTTTTCAATTGTCCAAATATTGTGTACTTGGAGATTTGAATTTTAGCTTATATTATCTTTATGATTGGGTAGATTCTAGCACTGGTTATGCATGCTAATTTGAGATAATTTTGGGTCGAATTTGTTAAGTAAACTTTAATGGTGTTTATTTTGTTAGCTATCCTAAGTGCAAACCTTTGGATAGGTCATCATGCACTTGTGTAGGCCATCAAGATGATGACTAAGGAAAATCCTCTGAAATAAAATGAACTTGCTTGACAAAATGACCCTTCAAACCATGATTGTACACCCAAAGAGAAAATGTCGCTACCAAATGAAGGATCAATAGGGATGATGTGTCTTTTATAGAAGACACATATTCATGAACTTGTTTCATTTTTTATTTGTCAAGGAAGAACAATTTTTATGTCTTGGACCTCCTCACACGTGCTTTTTTTTCTTTCTGTGTTATTTAGTTTCTCTTATGTAGAACTACTTAGACCATATACCTAAGCTACAAGAGAAAATAGAAAAAAAAACTAGGGTTTCACGAATTACAAACCATAAACCTAAAAACTAAGGTTTATAAATTTACATGTATAACTACAAACTAGGGTTTTATAAAGTAGAAATTCACATACATAGAGATCATGTGCTATGTTAGTCTCACTTATGTAGAAATACTTAAACCACATACCTAAGCTACATGCATAAATAGAAAAAAAACTAGGGTTTCATGAACTACAAACCACAAACCTAAAAAATAAGGATTACAAATACCTAGACTGTATACCTAATCTATAAGAACAAATGTCAAGAAAGCTAGGGCTTCTTGAACTAGAAACCACAAAATTAAAAGCTAGGGTTCACATATTTATACATAGAACTACAAACTAGGGTTTATGAACTCATTAGATTTATGTCATTATATTTGCTAGTCTCGCTTAAGTACTAGAAACTAGTAGAACAATATACCTAGAAGATATATACCTGCACTACAACATAGCTAGGGTTTCATGAACTACATTGGATGTAATTTTCCTTTCAATTATGCATGTGGTTGAAGCATGTTAATGGTGTTGATGGGACTTTATCATCATATCGTACAAAGTCAACCTCTTTTGCAACCGACATACATTGACATAAACCCCAATCAATCCACTTTTCATGAAGATAGGACTGTCAAACTAAGAATTATTTCCAGCCAAGTCAAAATGATTATGACAGTCCAAAACACTAATTTCCAGCTTGCCAAAATGAGTGTACAATACCAAATGCAAGTACTAATGATAAACAAGATTTGAGATGGCACTTTGAATTGGTGAAAGGTACTGTCAAAACAAAAGTATTCCAACCAAGCATTTAGCATTATGACAGTTCTATATTTCACTTTTTAGCTTGTCAAGACAAAGGTACAATATTTTAAGTAAACATCAGTGATAAACAATTTTATAAGTGCCAAGTTTCCAAGCCAGTGGGACTCTTAAAGCAAATGAAATTTCCAGTCAAGTAAAATGTCTTATGAAAGTCCAAGATGTAATTTCCAGTCAAGTAGGAATGATAACAAGTATATTCACTTGGCTTTTGATGACACAATGATTTGCAAGCAATTCAAGGCCTTTTCTTGTATTTTTCCAAGTTATGGATGTTTATATACCACTGTAAAATTTGTTTAAGTATGGCTGGGAATTATTGTTTAGATACAGTCCATTTAGGGTGTCTTTGTGCCACTTTAAATTGGGTTTTGGACAAATTTGAGGTGAGGCATTCGTGAGTGGGTAATATAAGAAGGCAAGGAAGTGACCTTAGGCTAGGATAGGTGGGTAAGAAGGCTATTAGGGCTGCCCTAAATATGATATTACAGTAAAGAAGTTAGGGTAGCTTAGGATGAGTTAGTGGTGTTCTAGGGATGTACAAAATTGATATTACAGTTAGAGATATAGGGAGAGTCGTGGGGGTCTAAGTAGTGTGGAAATGAAAGGAATAAGCCTTGATTTAGAGAGAGGGAAAGGTAGGAGTCTAGGGCAAGGGTTTTAGCAAGGGTTAGGCTAGAATAGAATGGTTAGTAAAGGCTAGAAAATGGAGTAGAAGGCCTATTGATATGGACAAGGTAAGTCCAAAACACATGTAATAAATTTTTAGCTTCTTTTCACTATGATGCTTGCATGGTAACTATGGTCTAAATCTAGGGTTGATACTCTCTATGCATTCATTTCCCATCCTTTCCTTTATTCCTTCATCTATTGCATGTTAATTTATTCTTATCAACTCTAGGCATAAGCCTATTATAGAGCCTCTTTCTCTCATGATTTTTTAATGTATGAGTTGTGGAATATGAGCTATGTTTTACTTATTTCACTATGGTTTATAAAAGGAGTGCTCATGAAGCTCTAACCCTAGCTTATGTAAAGTAATCCATGCTTAAGCTTTGAAGTATTTCATTTTATTAGTCTATAAAGAATATGTGGCATATGACTACAATCCTAGGCATGCTTATATACAAACAAAAGGTACTTTATAAGAGGCCACAATAGATGGTTAGGTAGGGTTGGTGTTAGGGTTTCCCTCCTAGGTTTAGGGTTTCATCATTGATTCTAAACCCTAGGTTATGAATGCTAACCCAAAAACATCGTCCGGGTCAGGGTTTCCTTATTGATTATAAAGCCTAGGTTATGCATGCTAGCCTTTAAACTTTAGTTAGGGTTAGGTTTTCCTTGTTGATTCTAAACCCTATGTTATGCATGCTAACCCTTAAATCGTTAAAATTGCAACAAGTACAACAAACTTTAAAATTGCAAGTGATCAACAATAGCATAACAAATATGTATGTATTCAATGAGAGTAACCAATGTCAACTTCGTCTTCAAATGATATGAATTGCCAAATTTATCAAAATCAATGTTTGCTAAGTAGATGTAACAAATGCAAGCCAACAAGATCAGGTATTTGGTATTTAAAATGATCATTGTTATTGTTCACGTTTATGTAGTTGTGTATTTTTTTGTCAACTAACCTACAGTGTTAAATTTTTTATGCATTTATTGTAAACATACAGACTTTATTGCTTCATCAACAATAAGTATTGCAAGTGCATCAACTGTAAACTACTACTGCATTCGACATGATGTATGCAAATCTGTAATAAAAGGAAAAGTAATATAAAGAAGTGTAAAATGATATATTAATATACACAAATTTCCAATCATATACTGTAGTAGTGAAAAATGAAACATCATTCCCAATGTCTATACAATGGAAACTCGTGTCCTATACAAAATATGGAAACTCGTGCCCTATACAAAATATGGCAACCTATTCCAAAATGCCACATCGTGGCTAGTGTACATAGGAGGGTCTCCCAATCCTTCTGCCCACCCCCGGAGCTCGCAGTTGCACCTCCAAAATCGACATAATGTATGCAAATCTGTAATAAAAGGCAAAGTAATATAAAGGCATGTAAAATGATATATTAATATACACAAATTTCCAATCATATACTGTAGTACTGAAAAAAAGGAACATTGTTCCCAATGTCTATACAATGGAAACTCGTGCCATATACAAACTTATGGCAACTCGTGTCCTATACAAAATATGGCAACTTGTGCCAAAATGCCACATCATGGCTAGTGTACATACTAGACGGTCTCTCAATCCTCCTGCCCACCCTCGGAGCTCGCAGATGTACCTCCAAAATCGATCTTCCTCTTCTTCTAGCTAGAGGAAGCTTGGTTCTTCTGGTCGCTTCAACCACCTCCCCTTGGGCTCTAAAACGACGACAATCAAATTTCAACTCCTACAGGAAATTATACAAGTATAAAACACAATTTAAAAATAAAAATTACGTTTTCAAATCTTAAATAGCTCACCTCAGATGAGACCGTAAGTGGTGAGCGGGATACCCTCCTCCGTGATCCAAGTCTCTCGGCAATGCCACCCTGCAAAATTTAAATAGTAAGATAACTCATACGATTTACTGCCTATGTTAATTTTCATTAATATTGCATGATATTTTGATAAACTAATCAATCTCACCGTGAACACAACAGGCTGGTCCTAGGGGCTGGCAGGTGGAGCAATTGGTTGGTCCTCAGGGGTGGCAGGTGGAGTTGTGGGCTGTACAACCTGCTCTGATGCTAGGGTGGATGGCATAGCGAAGGATGTAGCCACATCTACGTTGGATACAAAACTAGGGTGCACGGTGGGATAGGACGTGGACTGGAGTGGGCGAAGTAGTGATGTACGATGATAAACCCCAACTGGTCGTAGAATGGAATGGGCCACCCTGAAAAAGGAAACAAGGGTGGTGGGGGAATATGGGAGAGGGGGGAAAGGTCTGGGATGGGGTGGAGGGATGAGTGAATGTGGATGGATGGTGTATCGTGGTCGAAAGGGGGAGGGTGGAAACATGGGAAATTGTGAGGGAGGGGGTGGATTGGTGGGGCGGGGAGGAGTGAGCGAAGGATGTGATGAAGAAGGGGGATCTGGATGGAAGTGTAGTGGTAGATGGGTGGGGCGGGGAGGAGTGAGTGAATGTTGTGACGAAGAAGGGGGAGCTGGATGGAAGGGTGGTGGTGGATGGGTGGGGCAGGGGGAGAGTGAGCGAAGGATGTGACAAAGAAGGGGGGGATGGATGGAAGTGAGGTGGTGGATGGGAGGCAAGGGATGGATGGAACGAGGCGGGGAGGGATGCGGGGAAAGGGACATGTATACCAAGGGATACACCTAGCATATATGGTGGGAAACAGGCATGCGATGGAGAGATAGTGACACCGACGTGCCTATGTACTCGGACCCGCATACATATTCATGGCCTTGTATATTAGTACATAAAAAAATATAACTATACAAATATAAGCCATCAAAACATAAATTAAATTTATACTTTATTACAAGATACCTGCTCACGAGGGGATTTGTTGATCCTCGACGGGGATGGTTGGTCACGCACTCTTGCGGACACCTATTCATTTGCACAAAAATATTTAGATTCAATTACTAAATATTAACTACATTGGATTACAAGATTAATTACTAACATTGAATTTAATTACTAAAAGAAAAATACATGTGTGTATGGTTTCACGATGTCCTCTGTAGCTTCCATGGCTCCATCTATGTTGAAGGAACCAACGTCCTCCCAACCGGGTGTTGGAGACTCAGCACTGAATAAATGTACATTAAAACAAATCAAGTCATCAACATTTGATTCTAAGTTAAATTTATTAGAAATTATGAGATTGCATAATGTATAATCAATACTTGAACATTAAATAAAACAATAACTAACCTGGTGTAGGTAGCTCTCTGTGGCATGCTCCTGCCTGGGAACATGGCATGGATTCCCACAATGAGCACAACAATGTGGCACTAGTCTTGTCGAGCTGGATGGATCATCCTGGATACCACCTATAGCTTCTCTCCCTCGCCCACCACCAGTAGACCGTGTAGAAGTGTGTCTCTCGGGGTGGTCCTGCTCGCTCTACGAGGACATATACACAAATGTGGTATGCCTAAGAAGGTGTTGTGTGGCACATCTAACAGACTCATTGATCTCGTCTATCCTGCTACCTAACCCAGGGGGTTTAGGAAGCGGGTTCGGCTCTCGCCTAGGTGCAGGAGGTCCTTTGAGTGGGTTCCAGTGGGCGTGAGGTCGAACTTGGGCTGAGCCAAAACCGACACCCTGGAACTCAGTGTTGTCGAAGTAGTTTAGATGGAACCCTAACACAAACTCAGCCCACAATTTCCTGAGAAAATACCGTGGGATCTCAACATTGTTGCATGGAGGCTTGTCAAAAACCATGAACCATCTCATCCTCCAGTTTTCTCTCCATGGATGGTAATTACACCAGTCCATGCAAACTCACCTCTTCCTCACATCTGGAGGCTGTCCTGTTCTCGGCTCTGTCAATTTTCTCCACAGTTGGGATTTTGTGATATTCAGGTTTTTTATATCCTCTTTCGATATACTAGTGCCATAATGTTCTCTCATTCGAGCCCTATATTGGCTCAAATTGGTTATCTCATTGTGGGAAATGTTGATAGACTCTATTATGTTTTGTAGTGATGTGGCGAGGGAAACTCGAGAGTGTTCCCTGGTGTTCTTCAGTTCATCACTCAATATTCTTAATTGGTTTAAATCCCCGTGTAATTCATCTTTGGGGTTTTCTTCATTTAATTCAGAGTTTTCTTCATTTAATTCGGGGTTTGGGTCCTCTGATTGGTTTATTTCACTCCTTTCTTGGGATGGTTCATTGGTATTTGTCATTATGTTTAGGTAATTTGTATCTGCAATATCAAAATTTTCCCATTTCAATTCATTTGCAATTTTTTTTAAAATTTTGTATTTTATTTGAAAAACAATAAAAAACATTAAAATAAACACAAAATTGTAAAAACTACTCAATCTACCTTGCTCCAACGTCGTGGGTGTTGTTTTAGGTAGGTTGGACACTTCCTTTGGGATCCTTAGGTGTCGTTTCGCCTCCTTGGGTGTCGTTTTTGTCCCCTTGCACGCTCGCAAGTGTGTTGTGAACAATCAAAATTGTTCACTGTTTTATTTTTATTTTTATTTTTTAAAACACAGGGATGCACACGCATCCTTGTATGTGAGTGCCCCAAACATGCGTGCGCGTCCACATACACATGCATGTAGTTTCACGTGTGTGCGTCATTAGGGGCACGTGCGCGCTCCTATTTTCCATGCTGGCAATCCGGCGTGGAGGTTCGCCACTGCTGAAGCAGGAGCGTGTGCACGCGTTCTTATTTTTTTCCGCTTGTGCGCTCCCATTGCATCATAATTGGGTAGCAGCTTCTTGCGGGCGCCCATATATATTGTGGCACCAAACCTACAAATTGAGATCAGATAGAGCAACTCTCCCTTTAGCCCAATTGATAATGGTTGTTGAATCTGCAAAGACGTACAAAGAAGGTATGCCAAGATCTTTTGAAACATATAATAACACCCATAATGAAAGGAGCTCGGATATTGTGTTGGTGCTGTGACCACAGCCCATCTTAGTGCATAGAAAATGGGCAGGACTGATAAGTAAGTGTATACCAGCACCACCCATCATATTAGTCGAAACCCCATTGAAAAAACCAGCTAGAAACTCAATGACAGGAGGCAACCCAATAATTCTCTGCTTTGGCTTGCTTTGTGAGACCACAGGATACGTATAAATTTGATCCATAATATTAAGACAGGAATTTTATGTCAGGGTGTTTATCCTAAAAAATAAGCTTGTTCCTGGTGAGCCACATATTCCAAATGATGAAAATGGGCAAGTAGAGAAGCTTATTTTCTCTGTTAAACCAAGTTTCCATATTTTCCACAAAAGAAGGCTCGTTCCAGTTTATGGAAATGTGTAGTAACCTGCAGAGATAGTTAATGATATTCCAAAAGAATGTGCAAGCAGTAAATAGGTGATTGACCGATTCCTCACCCATCCTACACAGACAACAATGGTTGGGTCTATCCCAACCTTTCTTAATTAAGTTATCCCAGGCATTTATGCGATTTTCCATACACAGCTAAGAGAAAAAAATTAGCTTTAAGGGAACTGTACACTTTCATATACGCGTAAGAGCACTAATTGACAGAGCTGGGGATAGGCCCAAAGTAATATGTTCATATGCTAACTTGGCCATGACCATTCTCATGGCTTTGTTATACATCCACAACAGAGAGTCCAGTTTGTCATTGAGTCTAATACAACCATGTGATAATCCCTTCACATAGTCCGTCCACCATTTCTTCCAACTGCCACCCAAGTTAAGATCCTCTGCAGATAATCAGTACAACTGAGAAGTGGTGCAAATTCCTAGATTGCAGGCATGATTATGTGTTATAATACCATAGTCTGTCAGGTATGTCCTAAGATCCTCAGAAAAAACAAAGGACGAGTTCAGGCTAGCCACCGGATCCACTCCCAACCTGATTTTTTTTCGTCCTCTACCCTCCATCCCAATTGGTTAGAGATCCATGAAAGTGATCTGATGAAGTCGTTCCAGATGTAAGATGTCCCTTTAACTAGAAAAACTTGTAGGTGAATCTAGTCATCTACAGAACGATCTTTAAGATACGTATGTCTAATAATGTGGCACCAAATTCCCTCACCATTAAGGGCCATCCAACAACTCTTCATTCTAAGAGACAAGCTGAACCAATCCAGATTCTTAATATTCCACCCTCCATACTCATAAGGTTTATAAATAGTATGCTAACCCACTAAATGCATTTTGTGTTTTCCACCCATACTGCCCCAGAGAAAATTAAAAATGGAACGTCTGAGACAAATCATAATGGATTTGGGAATCTGAGCTAAAGCAGCCAATACATTGCTAGCCCCATAAGTACTGATATGACAAGGATCAACCTTCCTTCCAGTGATAGCAGTCTGTATGCCCAATGGATAATCCTATTTTCAAATCTTTTAATGATCCAACACCAATCATTTGAACAATAGCCCAGTGGCTTAGGATGATAGCTAAGATACTTGAAACCATCAGAGATTTGTTCCATTTTATAAGGCAGTAGAGAGTGGATCTAACATCTAGTTTCCTCATCAATTTCACAGTAAAGAAAGGAAGACTTCTCACTAATGATCTTCATACCATTTGCCGAAAAGAAAAGTTCCAAGATATCCTTACAGCCTTACCATTCTTCATAGGTCCCCAGTCCAAACAAGATCACATCATCCACAAAGAGGAGGTGTGTTAGAAATATGATACTTTGATCTATGTGATTTTCCCATTTCTTTGTGCATCTTTGATGAGAAGACATAAGCTTTCAATGACCATAATGAAAAGAAGGGGCGAAAGAGGGCAGCCTTGTCTAATACCACGAGAGGCTGGGAAGAAACTGGATGGCCTACCATTGATAACTACAACAAAATTCGATGAGTCGACACACCCCATAATCTAGTTGACCCCATCCACAGGTAGGCCAGTATGTAAGAGAACAAGTCAAAGAAAAGTCTAGTTTACACGGTCAAAGGCTTTGACTAGATCCAATTTGAGGACAATAACCTTCTGCTTTTTCTGTTTAATAGAATGCAATAATTCCTGAGTAATACCCATTGGTTCAATAATCTATCTATCATGGAGGAACCCAAATTGGTTAGCTGATATGGCCTTGTCCAAGAAAGGCTTCAGTCTAGTAGCTGCAATCTTGGAGATGATTTTATAAATCAAGTTGCCAAGGGAGATAGGTCTGAATTCAACAAAGGTATGGGGTTTTCACCTTTCGGAATGAGGGTAATGAAAGTGGCGTTTAGTGCACCAGAGACCTTACCTTCCAGCCGAGACTGTTCCATTTCCCTAAGAATATCAGGGCCCACCAAGCCAAATAAACTGAGAAAGAATTCCACTCGCCATCCATCAGGGTCGAGGCTCTTATCTTTTTTAAAACCTTTAAGAACAACTTCTACTTCAGAGAGAGTAACTTCAGTGTAATAGCTATCCCTTTCATCCTCCTAGACAAAGGTAGGAAAGAGGTTGATCACTTTAAGTTGGTCCACAATGTTAGTGATGCCATCATCTTTAAATAACTCAGAGAAATGCTGCTCCCCCAGTAGTTTGAGATGGGCATCCTCTCTACCATCTCCCCAGCTTGATTCTGTAGAGCCCAAATAGACTTGGAGTTCCTTCTAGCAGAGGCATAAGTGTGAAAAAACCTGGCGTTTACAAGGATCTATTAAAATATTGGTAGAATTGATCTCTTTCCACCATATTAATAGATTCTAGTCGAATAAAAAAATTGGAATAATTTTATTATCTTATTTTTAATAAATTTTATAATTATAAAGTGAATGTATATTATATATATTTTTTAAATTATTTTTTCATATTAATCATCAAATTATTATATAATTACTCTAATACTATAAAATTTTAGTAAACAAATTTATATCAAAATATTTTCCAATTTATATTCAATGTAAAAATATTTTCAAATTACTTATAATTTTTTTACATAGACAAATCTTTATAATTTTTTCCCTTCTTATAAATTTTAAGAATTTTCAAAACTTTAAACCATGCAAAATACTATTTAATATCAAATTATTATTTTCAAAACTTTAAACCATGCAAAATATTATTTAATATCAAATTATTATTTTATTAGTTTTATTGTAGTGTTACTAAAATTAATTAATATTAACTCTACTTCAACTTCTTTTAATAATAATTCTATAAATATTTTAAATGTATTTAAAAAAATTATTATATATAATTTTAATATTTAAAATTATAAAAATTATATTTAATTATATATTATATGTAACTTTGCTATTCATTTCACTATGTAAAAAGATGTTTATTAGGTATCGTTACATGGTATATAATGACATATAAAAAAAATGAAGATTCAATAATTTTAAGTTTATAATTTTCTTAATAATTTTATTTTCTTTTACATTTTTATTGAAATCTTATTAGATAGTTTTTTAATTCTCAAATTAAATTTTATAATAATAAAAGAAATATTAATATGTTTTACTTTTTTATTTAGAGTTTCTTTTATATTTAATGACAAAATAATAATTGTTAAATTGCAAAAATAACTAAATGTCTACTTTATCAATAGTTGCTAAGACTTATATTTCTTTAATATATTTCAACTTTAAAAGGTATGGATTTTTTTGGGGCTTTCAAACTATATACAAGTAATACATTGTTAAAACATTGCATAATTATTTTAACTTTTGATTTTGAATTATGTGTACAATTATTGTATTAAAATATTTTTAAGAGGTAGGTATAAGCACTTTTGCTGCTAATTTAGCTCGGATGTAATTTCTATAGATGTACATACACTACCCACTCAAATTATATGATAGAAAATCAACGCATCAATAAAAACAAAACAAAACTAGGTTAAATCAACGCATCAAAATAACTAACTTCGTTTTCATTTCATTGATAATTATTTCTAGATCCAATTATAAAAACAAAGCAAAACTAAGTTAAATCAATGAATCAAAATAACTTCATTTCCTTTATAGTGGTTATTTAAAGTGCATTTCCCTAAAATCCAAGTACCATGAATACCTTCACCATGTTTTGGTTGTTTGTTGAATATATCTCAAAGAATCAATGGTCAACTAATGGAGACAAGGTGCAAGAAGGCATTATATTCTATAAATATATGCATTTGATTGTAGGACATGACTCGACATTAATGCATAAACTTTAAAGAACAACATATGTTATATTTAGAAGTATGGAATTAAAATGAAGAGAAATCAGTGCATCAAAAGCTATCCTACATCAATGTTAGAAATTCAATGTTATTGGTTCCACCACGACTATTTCCACCAACATTATGATGAACAGGTTTCACTATCACTATTAAATTTACAATGTTAAAATGTCAAAGTACTAGAAAGGTTTAACAAAATGTAAGTTCAAAGAGATGAGGCTTCATAGGATGAAGCTAGGCTTTCATTAGTAAATAGAATTTGCTAAAACTAAAAATCGACTCAAACAAATTGGGGTATGGAAGTGGAGCGTGGGTTAGAATTAAAGAATGAAATCAAGCATATTAGGGTATGGAAGTGGAGTGGGTAAGAAGTGCACAATCATTTGTCATGTTAAGAACATTGGGAGGGTTAAGAGACTCCCCTTGGTTTTGGGGGGAACAAATGAAACTAGGAAAAGTAAAAGGATGAGAGAATAGAGTATATCACCAAAGTATAGATAAAGTTCATTAATTTAATTAAGGGATTAATTGTGTTCAATTATCTATAATTGGAGTGGGGAATTTAAGGTTGGTATGTGAATTGGGTAAGGTTAATTAGTAGTAAGGAATAAATAAAGCTATAATAAGGGTGGGGTATTTAAGGTTGGTATGTGAATTGGTTAAGGCTAATTAATGATATTGAATAAATTAAGCTATAACTTGGGTGGGGTATTTAAGGTTGGTATGTGAATTGGGTAAGGATAATTAGTAGTAATGAATAAATTGAGTTATGAGAGAGAGAGCCAAATAAATTAATTTAATTACATTTTTTAAAAGAAATTTGAAAATGGATAGCATGCATAGTGAAACTAACATCTTAACCTAATGCAAATAGGAAAACAACACACCTTAAGGAACTAATCTAGTTCTTATTGTGATGAAACAAATTGGAAAGAGATCCTAATGTTTTTTTTTGTAAGCTGCTTAATTCTATTATAATACAGAGGCAAAAATTACATAAGTCAACATGACCAGAGGAGGTTGAAAGAGGTGAAGCCACCACCTCGACCTCTCAAAAAATGACCGTCTGAGAGAGCCAAAAGAGATACTGTTCCACTTTGAAATTAAAGGCCGAGGCCAATATACATACATAGTTACATAATTTAATAGTAATTGACAGAAACTAAGACAAGAGCCCCGAAAAAGACACAACATTGACCTAGAAATAGACATAGAATTAGGCCCAGAAATAGACATAGGAATTGACTCGAAAATAAACATAGACATAGGCCTAGAAAAAGACACAGGCATGGATAATAAAGTCCATAAAAAACCACTTGACACGATATGCAAAAACCAAAAAACCTAGATGGCTTGGGCATCAGACAGGTGGAATGTCTGGAATTTCTTAAGTGATGGGGCAGGCCCATATTTCCTCTTGCGCTTGGTTGGGAGAGTTGGTAGCAACTTCCGGAGGCATCTGGGGCTGTTGCTGCTGCGGAACAGGCTTCTGGGAGGCCATCGCTTTCAAACGATTGAATAACGACTCCACTGTTGAGGGGATGTGGAAGGACAGAGTAGGAGGAGGTGCGATGGTGCACCTAGTTGCACTGCCACTACCCCCACCATTAGGTAGAACCAAGCCACCCGTGGCGCTACCACTGCCTCCACCACCCTGGTCACGGTTACCTCCATTCAAACCACCGTGGCCTGAGATGCCTGCATTGCATTTCCAAGCAAACGAACTCTCCATTGCCGTGAGCGTAGCATCGATCTCTTAGATTATGGTTTTCACCGTCTGAACCGTGTCTCTGGCATCTGCCCAATTGGTAAGCATATCCCCCATTAAATTGTAGAGCATGTTCTTCATAAGCCAATAATGATTGATTTGCCTACCATCCTGACCAGTTGAAAGCTTTTGATTTAGAATGCGGTTCTCCCAAGCTTCCACGAGGACGTGAACCCTGTTAGAGATTTGCAGTTCATAGTTCGCTGCCACCTTAAAACTACAACTTCGCTGAGCTTTGCCTTTGCCTGAGGTGGCCCTTCTCGGAGTTCCATGCTACCGTGACATGCTGACCCTGATGCGCTTCTTCTTCCAAAGATTATCAATTAGCAGGACACAGTCTGGGATGGCGGACACACTGTGAGCTTTCAGATGCTCAACAAGCCAAGGAGTGCGCTTAGATGAGTAGAGTCGAACCCTTATGTCCAAGTACCACACTGCCACGCTTAAAACCTTCTCCCTCCCTACCATAGTACGAACTATGAATGATGATGCAGAGCCTTGAAGGCTAGGATTGAACTAGATCTTCACCACCCCACGTCGCAGGTGCGGAGGTGACGAACTGCTCTGCTCCCACTCTTAGAGGACGATGAAGGTTCTCGAAAGTATCTTCACAACCAAGGTTAACATGATGATCGACACGCACCCGTTGCTTGGATCGAGGGAGGGTGTGTCGCTGATCTGTGGAGAAGTCACCCGCATCGGGGAAAAGAGATCCTAATGTTAATATCCTAACCATATTTGAATTGAACTTAACCTAAAGGAGTTATTTAGGATTGATAAAGGGAATGACAAAATGCAACAATGAAGAGTTAGAGCCTAACATGCATCGCTAAGGTGTAAATATCTCCACTTAACCTAATCTAAACTAATTTGAGAGAGCTATTTAGGATTGGAGAAGGTAACAAATAACACGAAGCAATGAAGAGTTGAGCCTAAAATATATCCTTCAACTGTTAATATCCCATAGCAAGAAGCAAGGATAATCTATTTTCAAATCTAATCTAAATTAACCTTAGGGAATGAATAACATGCAACTAAGAAAATCTAGAGTCTTAACATGCATCCTAACCTAGGAGAGCTATTTGGGATTGGAAAAGGGAATGAATAAAATGCAACAATGAAAATCTACTACTATAGAGTTGTGCCAATATCCTACTACTTATGAACCATTTAATAAATTTCTCTGAAAACAAAAGAGAATGAATTTTTTCTATAGATCTCAAAATGACCAAGATCTCCTTTTCTGTTGTCCAAAGAAATCAATATAATTTGCAAAAAAAAAATCCATCCTCATTAGAAATTAAGTTGGTGCATTTGTTACTAGCCATATTGCATATCCTCTTCTTTTATTCTAACTTGATGATAGGCACTTTTATGGTCAAATTTACAAAATATTTTCCCTATTGTTACTCATATTAATTCATCTTTATTAGGTAAAGGTCATTCTGTGTATTTAGTAACAACATTCAAAGGAATGAATTCATAACCATTATAGCTTTTCCTTATTTGATTTATGCATGATTCCTTATTATGAAATATAAGCATGAATATTGAGAAGAAGAGGGTCTAACCAAACTTTTATTAGATGGTTCTTTGACCTGTTGTTGTGTCTATATCATTCTCATTTAAAATTACCTTTTTAATCAAACTGTAAAGAAATAATCATTTTCCCATCTTTCTAATGGATGCTCAACATGTCAGGCTTCTAGTAATTGTTTCAAATTTGAAAGGTCATTCGGATACTAATATAATACTTGATCTTGAAATTCAAAAACACATTTGTGTATTTGTTGCATTTACCTTTTCTTTGCATCATTGATGACCAAATTTGCAATGGAAGGGTTAGTTTTCTACCATTTTATCACATCTTTTTGCATTTGCACCATACTGCCAATCCTGGGTATTATTGCCACCATTTCGTCATTTTGATAGAAAAAAATATGCAAAACTTGCAATTGAATAAGGACCCAATCGATCTAGCAAAGGACTACCAAGTCCTATTTCATAACTAGTATTATCTTGTTGAACAAAAGTAGAGTGTAATACTTCCAATCCTATACTTTTGAGCATTGATGACCAAATTTGTAATGGAAGGGTTAATTTTTTTCCAGTTTACTTCATCTTTTTTCATATGTACCATATTGTCAATCCTTGGCATTGCCACATTTTTATTATTGATAGAAAAAAACTATCCAATAACTTGCAACTGTACAAGGACCCAATTGATCTAACAAAGGACTCCCCAGTCCTATTTCATAACTAGTATTATCTTTCCAAACAAAAATGGTATGCAATGCTTTTGATCCTATAATAATAGGAATTTTCACATCAAAATAGTTTAGATATTTGGTGCCATTCATTGTATTCATTGAATAGTCTCTTGGATTCAAGTCTATCAAATGAGTTTTTTCCCAATTTAGATTTGCTCCAATATCCAAGAATGCATTAACCTTTCTAAATTTTTGTTTTCAATCCTAAGCCATCTTAACATAGATAATTGAATTTGGCTTAGTAATGATAGTTTTTCTAATTTCTAATTGAGAAATTTTAGAAGGTAATGGATAACAAGAAACCTTTGGGTTGTATTGAAAATATTGTATCTACTTCTTGTAAAGTGTTAAATATTTTGGATCTTTTGAAGCATCATACCTTGCAATCTTAACTTCACTATTTTCTTCAATATCAGAATATTCATAGCTTGATTTTGAATCCAAATCAATTTTTTGAAGAGTAACGTCATCAAAATATTGAGTTTATGTATCATCATCAACACAAACTGTACAACTCGTATATTGTATATTTGACTCCTAGTATTCTTCTCTCGATAGTTATTTTGTACCATAGGCTTGGGTCATAAAAAACTTAGAAAGCAAATATGTTTTCTATTGATGAACTTATTCATTTTCATCTATATTGTTGTGGAAAACATTCCACAAGAGTGATTTATTCCCCCACTTGGGGAGGGGAAAGGCCTTGTACGTTGCAACAAATCCTTAGTATTAGGAGCCCCTTTGTGAGTTTGATGAGTTGGAATAATGACCCAAGTGATCCTGCAAATGGTTGTTAGTGGAAAATAAAACAAAACAAAGAAAATTTAAAATAAAAATAAAAAATCCAAAAAGGAGTAGAGGATAACAATCAATGTGATCCAAACCACTCGTATATTGCCCAATGGTCAGTCTAATCAACACCTTGGATATGTGAGCTCCAAAAGGAGTCAAATAATCTTCCTAAGGGAGGCCTTTATTGTCCAAAATTGTTTGTGAAATTGTTAAGGAACCAAATGAGAAGAACACTTGCCCCTTGGAGGAAGGAGTCAAAGGAGATTTGAATAATGCTTGACAAGAGGGAAGAGGTGAGCTATGAGGAAACTCAATCACAATTCCAACAACACAACCTTGCTCAATTTTCTTCTTACAATAAGCATGCCCATGGTTGTCTTTTATAGACCAAGAGGTGGCCAAGAATTATCAAGATACTAATGTGAACCCAGTGATCCATGATTTGACTCCAAAGTACACCAAGAGGTCATTTAAGGAAACATAGTCTGTAGAGAGCCAAAATTTGAATTCTTTGAGTAAGTGGAGTTTTTATGAGCCTTCAGTGCACCGCTAGTGGGTGAGATCTTTCCATTTGTGTCACTCGCACGTATCTCGAAGGAAAATATGTGTTGTCGAACCGGCATTGTTCCAGAGACATGTGTTGTAGCAAGTACAATCATACTATTAGTCATGCAGTTGTGTCATTTGACTTATTTGGGGCATTTTTGGGCTTAGGTTGCTCTTTGGACCTTCTAACGATGTCTTCGGATAGATGCATGTTATATGTTGATGGTGCTTTACCGTGTAATTCATGAAATTTTCACATGTGTGCGACTTTTTCATGATAACATATATCAAACTACGGAGATGATGGAAAATTCTCTATCGTTCTTCTATACAAACTTATGTATCAAAATTATCTTGAAAAACAATTATATACAAGTGTTGATGTTTATCTAAACAGTTGTAAAACAAATCATCCAACTTTATTAATTCCCATTTTTGTTCCACCTCTGGATCTACAAACACGATCTTAATATTCTTAGGACCTTTAGAAGGACACTTTTGTGCATAGTGGCCTTTCTTTTTACAAGAATAACAACAAACCTATGCAATATTTTTCTTAACTGGTGTCCTTATTTTCCTAAAATATGTGAAAGGTCTAAACCTTCTTTATTTGGTTCTTTGAAATCTATATTTATGCCTCAGCCTTGTTTTCCTCTTTTGCTAGTAACATCTGTATGTATCAACTCCATCAATTTCTTTGTAGAAATTAGGTGAGATTTAAGGATTTTTTGTTGTACATTCATATGTAAATAGGTTCTTCTAATTTTTTGCCATGCTAGATTGATTAAACCTAGAGAATACAAAGTTTCTATATCCAAACTTTTTTGAAAAATATTATCCAAACTAATTGTCCCATTCTTAAAGGAAGAGAATTTAACAATTGCATTTTAGCAAACTCATACATGTGAAGACCCAACTTGTAGACTTGATGTTGGTAATAGCCACAATATTCTTCAAATTGTGAAAGACAAAAGCTTGAGATTGGGCAATACTAATTGATCTTCTTTGTTTTTAATATTCTCTTATGGTGAAAACTCCACAAGTATAGTTGTTCTTAGTTCTGATAATCCCTTTTGATATATATCAATTTTTTCCTCACTGGAACTATTTTTCCACCAATCTAATACTATAGCAGTTATATGTCTAACAATTGCTTCTACTACTATCATGTTAGCCCAACTTTGCAGTTGTTGCATGGCATAATAATGATTGATCCATAGTTATATGTTTGACCAGGGTCTTGATTTTTATCAATGTTCAAAAATAAAAATTCTTTAAAAGAAGTATTCCAAAGATCCTTAGTTTGTGCATTAATACCAAAAGATTCACCAGCCATTGATATAAGCATTTGTTCTTTTGCAACTTCCTTTTCTCGCGATTTATGTTTTTTAATAATGGTCTTGTTTCTTCTTTTTCTTGCCTTCAATGATGTTTTCAAGCAAAATAGAAGAATCAAAGGTAAGAAAAGGAAATGGTTCAGAGACTTTAGATATGTCAATAGAACTATATTCTTTTCATTTTATTTTTCTTTCTTTTAATGTTCTTCAAATTCTTGGACTATTCTTAAATTCTTTTGTATCTCATTTATTTGATTATGTAGATGAGAAAGACCATTTTTATTCATTTCATGCAACTGATTTATCTTATATGATAATTGATCTACATATGAAATGGTTCAGAGGCTTTAGATATGTCAATAGAACTATATTATTTTCCTTTTCTTTTTCTTTCTTTTAATGTTCTTCAAATTCTTGGACTATTCTTAAATTCTTTTGTATCTCATTTATTTGATTATGTAGATGAGCAAGACCATTTTTGTTCATTTCATGCAACTGATTTATCTTATATGATAATTGATCTACATTTGCTTCAACATAACGTGTATAGTTTAAAAGATAGTTCAATTGTTTAATATAGTCTTTTTCTTGATCTAATGCAACGTAATGCTCTAAAACATATGAATGATATGCTCTAGTAGAGGGTTCTTCATATTTTGATGTGGTAACACCAATTGCTGATTTTGGTAACCATTTTATTCCCATCACAAATGTTTTGTCACGATGCTTCCAGTGTATGGAAGTAGAAGAACCACGGTTAGATCTAAACATATGTAGCTTTCCATAGTATTTTTCTACTTTTAGCTCTGATTCAATAGTCTTAATGACTAAACTATCATCATTTATAGAGGTAAGTTTCTTGTACTTATATCTCTATAGACTTTCCTTTCTCTTGTAAGAGATAGAAGGAACTATAGGCAATGGAGGTTGCAATGTTCTTCTTATAGGAGGAATGTTATTAGTAGGTGGCAATGCCTCAATGCCAATACTTGCTACTCTTTTTCATGTACATCTTGGCTTTAGAATAAAATTGGTTTGTTTAAAAGAGCGTTCTTGAAATTCTCTACTTTCAATATATTTTGATATGCAAGGATAACCTGCTTATATCTAGTAGAATCAACAAACGTTCATACTTCATCCAAATTTCTTGATCCCCACAGATTTAACACCATATCCCATTTTAACTGGTGTTAATATTGTATTTAATAACTTGAAAATGCTTTGAGCTCCAATTGTGCAATATATTGATCCTGGGATTAAATTAACTCCTTATATGAAGTGTGACTCCGGATAGATGTTGATATGATTTCGTATTCTCAACATGTGATAGAGATTTGTGTATTCCACTCCTAACAATGAGGGTGAAATCATTTCTCCTACAAGTTAGCTTGATGCAACACTAGACTGATGCCCTTACATAATAGAGAAATGTCAAAGGCTCAATGTAAAAATCACTAGAATTTTATTACTTAGAAAAGAGATATAGAATGCTCACACTCAAATGTTCTCAAAGAGCTTACAAGATTTCACGATGCCCAAATGAGAGGATTGGCGTATTTGTATATCTCTCGGAGTTGAGGTAGTGAAGGAAGTCTCAACATGTACTTCTAGAGATTTTGTCCGTGTGGCATGCTGTAGAGGTGTCTATCTCATTTCTACAATAAACTATATTAGCTACAATAAACTATATTTACAACTGCACATATTTCAAGGAGGTTCTAAAGATTCTAGAGACATTATCCCAAATCAAAAAAAAGTAGGGATCATGCATGCAGTTTATGCATTCATGGCATTGAACCATTCAATTATCTATTTCCTTCTGAAATTTTGTTTATGTGATTGAGTCTAGTTCAAATGGGATGTCCACTAGCATTTCTTCATCAACAAAATATTTAATTAAATGATACTATGTATAATTAATCCGAATAATTTCCCTATTTAGATACTTTTCCCATTTATAATCTATAATATAATCTCTAGCAGATTGCAGATTGCTTCCATACATCTTCCATATGAAATGGTTTTCTAAGAAAAATAATATCATCTAATGTATTTTGTGCTAACACATAAAATTAGAGTAGGAGTAACTACATATCGCCAATTTTATTTGTTTACATTTTAATTTATTTACAAGAACATTTATTCTTCCTACCAAATTATAAAGAAAAACTATAAGAGGACATAGAGAAAAGTATTATCAAGCATTGTAGTAGTAGCCTTCACATTATTAATGGGCCTGCAACTGAAAATCGTTTAGTTTCGTCGCCTTGGTGGAATTGAGCTACTTAAAGTGCCTTTATCTTTTTTCAAATATGCCTTGTACATTTTCATTTTAGCCATTTCTCTTGTAACGACATTTGGAAGGAAGTGTTAATCTCCATAGGAGAAGTTAAGGATAATATATTTCAAAATCAAAGAAAAATAAAAACAAGCAAGTTACATACATAATATCTTCGTGTAAAATGCATGGACGTGGATGCGAATAAATTTAGGCCTTCGCTCAGTAGTCAACATTGAATTATGAGTGTTCCTTTGAGGTGAGGGTGAAGGTTGATAGAAGTGAAAGTACTCACATATCATTTTAAATTTTGACATTAGCCATAGATTAGGGTTGTCAGTACTTACTCCTTTCGTGGTAGGTTTATCATTGGATGAAGTGGAGTGTGGAGATCTATGTTTTGTTGTGTGTCGTTTTGTTTTATTGACACAGTTTTATTGCCTGACATTTTGTGATTATGAAGCCTGTATGTGTGATTTGCACTGACGTCATTTATGTTCATCATTAAACTAGACGTTGACGGCCTGGTACTGCTTGATTGCCATGTGGGCGGGATTAATTTCTTTTCTCTGTTGATTTCCTATTTTATTTGATGCGGGTCATATTATACCATATTAGAAGCTTGATATTTGAGTTTTGGCGGTTTATTTTGTTGGCCATGTCCCTTAGAGCAATTAAGACGCTGGCCCGAACTACACCAAAAGGACGACAGGTAATAACTCGGTCTCGGGAGGTGGAAACAAAATCAAAAGAACAATGCCAGTCCTCATTGTTGTCTGTGAGTGATGCTGCGGGAGCCATGGTTTTTTCTCCTGTTTTACGTTCCGTTCCTGTGCCGAATCCTTGTTTGTTGAAAATGCAAACGGTTGATATGGTGGATGTTCCGTATTTGAGCATTGCTTCGGGGTTGAAGGGTTCGGTTGAAGTTAGCCTAGGGTCACTTCCTTTTATGCAGGGTGCTAATGGTTTAGTATGTAATGAAGCGGAGCAGTCACCTGTTCGTCTTTACATTCCTACGGATATTTCGGAAAAAACTAAACAAGAATCTATGCCTATTTTTTCCTCTGAAGTATATGAGCCGTCGGCTCAGTTGTTTGGATGAGTGGGGTATGATGGAGATGCATTTGAGATTGCTCATACTCAGATTCAGCATACGGCGCTGGTCAGTCCAGTGGTTTTGGGTTCGGGTCTAGGGTTTGTCTGCGATGATCCAGAACTAGAGGATTTAGGTCTTGATATCAGTCTAGACAAGGGTTTTATGTCGGAAGAACAAAGCGAGGGTTTGGTGACTAAGAAGGGTTTTGTTGGGACTTATTTTGATGGTTTTGATGAGGTGCGATCGTTACCTGCTCATGTGGGGGCATGTGACATGCAAAGTCCCTTGGTGGGTTTGCAATCTTTTCATTTACCGGCTGCCCATAAGCAAACCAAAAAAACTGTTCGCAAAGTGGATATCCTGCTCTTGGTAGTGGGAGAGGATATCGCCTTGAATGATATAGTGCTTACTAATGCACTAACGTTGGTAGGAAGATTTGGAGGCTGCAGAGTTTCTCCTGATGGAGTGAAGAAATGGGTTCTTGGAACTTGGAAAAATATTACTTGTTCAGATATTTTTGTTCTTCTAAGGGGATGGCTGGCTTTCAAATTCCATTTTGAGGCAGATGCTGCTCGTATTCTGGCTGGGGTATGGAAATGGAACTTTTATGGCTTGATGCTCAAACGCTGGAATCCTCTTTTTGATCCGCAGAATGAGAGGTATGATTTGATGCCTATATGGGTGAAACTACCTAACTTACCTTTTGAATTCTGGTCTTTGGAATTCTTTAAGCTCATTGGTAATACCCTGGGGACTTTCTTGGAAGCTGATCTATCCTTTTTAGATTCAGGGGTTTGTTGTCTGGGGAGGGTTTTGGTTTTATTAGACCTTTGGAATGGTCTTGCATTTGATATTGATATAAAGCATGGGGATACTATTTTCAGTCAAACATTGGATTATGTAGGAATACCTTTCAAATGTAATAGATGTCATAGTTATGGTCATTTGGATTCCCATTGTCATTTATCCTTGAAAAGGAATTATCGTGATGAGCTTAAACCAAATTATGTATGGAGAGTTAAAAAACGTGTGTCATCTGTTGACCTTGAGGAGGTAAGAACTGATTCTATGAGCCCTAGAGTTGAGGTTTTGGATGTATTCTCTTGTGGAAAGAATGTTCCTTTGAAATCTTGCATACAGTCACTTAAGCCTCTTAGTTTACCTTTTCAGGGTGTGAAGGTCACTGTCGGTAAATTTGATGATGGTTTCATGTCTGTTTCTCCTTTAAGAAATTTGGGGTTCATTTCCCCTTTTAAAAAACCTATTAGTGGAACCGGATATTTTCTTAGATCCTGTATTAAATTTACTGGGAATTACCCTAGTTCATCTGGTTTTGGATTGGGCAGAGGTGTATCAGGTTTGTGTTCTGATGGTCTACCTATGAAGGAGAGTGATCAGTATTATGCTAACGAGGCACTTAGAGCAGTGTTAGCCCCTGCTAAGGTTACCTTATGATCTTAATGACCCTAAATTGTCGTGGTTTGGCTAGTAAACCAAAAAAACTAGCCGTCTGCAGATTAGTTGAAGATCAACATATTGATGTTTTATTTTTACAAGAATCTATGGGTAATGGGACCTTGTTTGCGGATGAATTGGAATCCATGTTGAGGGGATGGACTTTTCTATATTTGGATGCTCGAGGTAAATCTGGAGGTCTTCTGTTAGGTTGGAGATCCAAAATTTTCACCAATTGAATGCTTGGGGTGTGGGTTCGGGACTTTGTGCATCTTTGTTTTCTATTGAACTTAATTAGGATGTTTGTCTTGCCAACATCTATGGTCCTTACATTGACATAGTAAGTTTCTGGAATAATCTTATGGATTTGGATTGTCTTAAATGTGAAAAATTAATCCTAGGAGGGGATTTGAAATCTCCATGGGACTATCTGATATCTGGGGTATTAGAGCTAGATTGGATTCCCTTTTTTATTTTTTTACAAAAACTTTGGAGAACTTTGGACTTGTGGACATTGTACCTTTTGTTATGCTTCCCACATGGACTAATAGAAGAGTTGGGGATAAAAGTATATGTAAAAGACTGGATAGGTTTCTTATAGCAGCTGATCTGCTTGATTTTGATCATTTTTATCGTCAGTGGGTGGGCAGTGGTGGGGACTCTAATCATCATCCTGTTTTTCTTCAGATTTTGAATAGGGGGATTCAGTTGAAAAGGCCATTTAAGTTCAATCCTCATTGGCTTGAAAATGATGATTTGGTTAAATATTTAAAAGATTCATGGGTGGCTTATTCTAATAACCTACATGTTTCCCCTGCTTCTCACTTTGCTTCTAACCTCAAGCGTATTAAGGATGTTTCTATTGCATGGTCTGTTAAGAAAAAGGAGATGGAGTTCAAAGATTTAGTGGAAATAGGAATTATGCTCACTATTTTTTCTCATAAGGTAGGTTTTGGTTTCTCGTTTGATGAGGATAAGGTAGCTCTGATTGATTTGGAATCTCGAAAGAGAAAAATCCTTTTGGATCGAGAACATGAAGCCAGACAGAAGAGTAGGGCTATTTGGTTGCTCTGTGGGGATGATAACACACCTTTTTTTTATAAATATGCTAACCGAAGAAAGAATGCAAATTCTATATGGAAGATTAAAGATGATAGGGGGAACATGGTGGAAGGATTTGAAGCCATTGTTGGGGCTGGTGTTCAGTATTTTGAGACACTTTTCCAGGCTGAAACAAATCTTCACCTTACTGAACTTTTGAAAATCTCTGATAATTTTCCATCTTCCATTACTGTTGAGGATAATTTTGATCTTATGAAACCTGTTACTCTGGAGGAGATAAAATCTATTCTTACTCTAAGTAAGAACGATAAGAGCCCTAGTCCGGATGGGATTCCTATAGAGGTTTATAGGGTTCTTTTTTATGTGATGAGTTTGGATTTGTTAAGGGTTATTGAGGATTCTAGGAAGAATGGAAAAATTCCAGCTGTTTTTAACTCAACCTTTATAGCTTTGATACCAAAATCAGATTGCCCTAGTACCTTTGATGATTACAGGCCAATTTCATTATGTAATTTCAGTTATAAGGTTATTGGTAAGATTTTATCTACCAGGATTAAGAAGGTATTGGGCAAATATATTTCTCATCAGCATTTTGGGTTTTTGCTTGGTAGGAAAATACATGATGCTGTGGGTGCCATCCAAGAAGGCATACACTCTATACATGTTAAAGGTTTAAAGTCTGTGGTTCTGAAAATTGATCCATCTAAAGCCTATGATAGAGTCAGCTAGATTTATCTGCTGGTTATTTTAACCAAAATGGGTTTTGGTGTATCTTTCATTACTTGGGTTATGAGCAGTCTAACCTCTGTTTCTTTCTCTGTCCTGATTAATGGTGTGGCCTCTAGTTTCTTTAGTTCTGGACGAGGACGTAGACAAGGGTGTCCACTTGCACCTTTTCTTTTTCTTCTTGTTATTGAAGGATTAAGTAGGGCTCTTTTATCTGCTAAAATCAATGGTGTTTTCAGGGGCATCTCTTTTGGAAATAATATTTCATTGACACATGTTCTTTTTGTGGATGACATTGTTATGATCACTGATGGATCTGCTCAGTCTTTATCAATTTTATATGAAATTTTGATGGACTTTACTAAAGCCTTAGGAATGATGATTAATGAGGATAAATCATCTTTTTATTATTCCGGGCTTGATGAAATAGAGTTGATCTCTTTACAAAATAGTTTTCCATATATTGTCCTAAAAATTGACAGTGGTATGAAATACCTTGGCTTTTATTTAAAACCTTGCAGATATTTACTAAAAGATTGGGATTGGCTCATTACAAAGGCTGAAAAATGCATTAATATTTGGAGTTTTAGATGGTTGTCCAGGGGTGGTAAGCTTGTTCTGATAAAATCCGTCCTTGAAGCTTTGCCTGTTTACTGGATGCACTTCTGGATTCCAGTAGGAATTATTGAGAAAATTAGGAAACTATGCTTTAAATTTTTATGGTCTGGTAGTTGTGGATCTTCTTCCAGATTGCCTTGGACTTCTTGGAAGGTCTCGGCAAATCCAAAATCTTTGGGTGGTTGGGGTTTGAAAGTACCTGCTCTTTTTGCCAAAGCACTTGCTGCTAAGAGTGTTTGGAACTTAATACATGGCTCAGGGCTGTGGGTACAGATTGTTACTCAGAAATATATTTGGCCTTTCACATTGCTGGATTGGATCAGAGAAAAGGATAAAAAGAAATCAGGTATATCTATTTGTTGGAAATCTGTGATCTGGTCTTTTCATCTTATTGGTGATTTTTTGGTTTGGAAGATTGGGAATGGAGCTAATGTTTGTATTGGTTTGGACCCCTGGGCAGGTTGTAAATGGCGTCATTGCTTACCTTCACACTTGATTGATATTCTGAATTCTGTAGGTTATTTCTTTTTGAAAGATGTTCGAACATCAACAGTGTCTTACTTGATGGAACAAGGATGGTTAAGTTCTGATGATCTAGGTCTTGTTGAGGATCTGGATATTAATGCATGGAATGGATACATATCCATTCTAAAGTCTAGTCATATCAGATTTAGAAATGAGGATGATTTACTTGTTTGGAATCAGGCTAAATCTGGTAAGTATTCCCCAAAAGGTGGATACATGCATATGATTCTGGAACATCATGAAATGGAAACTGCTTGGTGGTGGAACATGTTTTGGTATTTTAAGTGTCCCCTTAAGTCAAAGGTATTTTGCTGGTTTCTTTCTTCAGGGAAAGCCCTTACCTGGGACATTCTTAATATCAGGGTTGGGAAGGACCAGGACGTTGCTACCTGTGTAAAGGTGATGTTGAAACAACTTTTCATTTAGGGGTTGATTTCCCATATACAAAATCTGTTTGGAAGGAGATTGAATCTAAGGTTAATATTCAGAATCTATGGGTTGGGGACTCAATTCTTTCTTGTTTGAAGAATTGGGTTCTCAATATCAAGGTAAAAACAATCAGATCTTTGCCTATCATTGTATCTTGGTTTATATGGAAGGCTATAAACCATAGTTGTTTTGATAACTTTACTCCATCTCCTGCGCAGGTTTCAAGATCTAGTTTGGGTTTGCTTTCATCTTATCCTCAGGATAATGCTGTCTTGAAGATTAGAATCATCTCTGAGGAAATTATTGACAAAACTAAACCTTGGGTTTTTTTTTATGGTTCTGCTACTGGTAATCCACAATTGTGTGGTGCTAGGGGTATTCTTTTCCTCAAAGTTGATCATTATATCACTTTTAAAGCTGGGCTGGGGGTAGGGACAAACAATCTTGCTGATTTATATGCTTTGAAATTACTTTTAATTTTGGGATTGGACAAGCAGATCTCTAACATCCAGGTTTTTGGACTCCCTACTAGTCATAAACTGGATTACTGGCAAATTCAGAATACATAATTTGCAATTGGCACAGTTATTACAAGAAGTCAACAGACTTTCAAATTTTTTTGAGTAGACAGTTTTTAAAAATATTTATAGAGAAAGAAATACAGTAGCTGATAAGTTAGCGAATGATGGTGGGAAAGTTCAAAATGGTTATTGGTTTATCTCTGAGTATCATGGGTCTGAAAGACATGATACTTTCTAGGGTTTTTAAGTTCAGAATGAACTTGGTGACAAGCTGAACTGCTTACTATATGATGGATGATACTTTTTCTATGTTTTGTGTTGTTTTCTGTATGGAACAATATGTTTTTATCTTTTTATATATACAAGGATGTATATATGGATGGTTGATGAATTTTGTATGACAATATTTTGTTGATTATATAGTTGGACAGATTGCTGAATACTATATGGAGATATTGTTTGGACAATTTGATACATGTTTGGATTACTTTGCTGACTAATGGACAGTCAGATGTATGGAGATATTTTTGGATATCTTGCCATCATTTTGGATATACTTTGCTGATGGATAGTCAAATGATGCCGTTGGACAGTCTAATGTTTATGGATGATACTTTTTTATGGAGGATACTTGTTGATTATAATACGGAGTTGAACTTCTATGAATGTATTTGGAGACAAATGATTGACATGTTGTTAATCTGTAGTTTTTCTGAAACTAAGACGATATTTTTGATATTGTATAAGCTTTTTTTGAGCAGTATGAATTGATCATATGGACACTTATCTTATTTGATAGTGGATCATCTGCACAATATAATTTGTATAAATTATGATTTTTTTCTATGGAAAAAAAATCATTTTAAATTTTAAATTAATGGTTTTTTAATTGTAAAAAATCCTATTTATATTTAACAATGAGACAATGGGAAATTTCTCAACATTGAGTGAGTCACATCTTCCTCAAAGAATTCCCATTCCTATGAATTGCAACATGTACAATTAACTATTTTTGTGAATTAAATTGATATGCCACTGCATATTCGAATAGAGCTTGGGGACCATTTACCTTCAAATTTAAGTACATTGAATCTTCGCTTAGTTGATTCTAAAATATATGAAAGAGCCAATTCATGCAGATAAGTTGCAAGAGGGCATCCTTATCTAATATATTTATGCAAATTGATTTGGCAAACAACACAAAGTTAATGGACATTGATATAGAAACATAAAAGAATGACATATGCCAAGCTAAGTTAAATAAACACGTCGATGATAACTTCTTTTCCTTGATAATTGATTCTAGATCTAATTATATGGAAAGCATGGAGTCATATGCAAGGTGGTTATTAAAAATCATCTTTCCTTTCAATCCTCTATGACATTTTGGTTGATTGTAAAATTTATTTCAAATAATCATTGGTCAACTCATGGAGATAAGGTGCAAGAAGGGATCTCTATTTTATAGATTTATGCATGTGGTTCTAGGACACAACACAACCTAATAGACATTGATGCATAAACATTACATAATAATGTGTGTATCATATCTATATAAATGGAATTGAAACAAAGAGAAATCATTGTATCAAAGCTATCATACATCAATGTTAGAAATTGAGTATTATTGGTTTCACCACCACCATTTCCACGAAGGTTGAATAATGTAGAGGCTTCACTATGATAGAGAAGCTTTTGTGAGTCATAGCACATGAATCACAATCCAATTCAAAAATTCATAAAAATGGTACAAGGTTCAACAAAATAGATTTGGGAGGTTCATAACGTGGTTCGATAAGCTCCATGACAAAGTGAATATTTTCAAGGTTGAAAAATTGACCAAGTGTTGAGGTTCTTTGGAAGTTCAACAAAATGAGGTTTGATAAGAGGAAGTTGTGATTTCATCAGTGAGTGATCGTTCATGTAGATTTCACTAAGAATAAAGGTAGTTTCAAGTGTTTATAAGTATTGATACTTAAACAAATCGAGGTTTGGAAGTGGAACAAGTGAGAATTGTATAACCAAATCAAGCATTGTTAAGTTAACTTTGGGCGGGTTAAGAGAATCCCCTTGGGTTTTTGGATAAAACAAAGGAAACATGGAGAGAGGAAAGGGACTAAGAAAAAAAGTAGGACACTAAGGTATAAATGAATATCACTAGGCTAATTAAGGGATTAATTGTGTTCAATAATCTATAACTAGGGTATTTAAGGTTGGTATGTGAATTGGGTTAGGTTAGTTTTTAGTAGTGAATATATTAAATTAGGAAATAGATAGTGCAAAAGAAGTTAACTTAATTACATCCTTCGACTACTCGAAAAAAATTGAAAATGGATGGAATGTGTGGTGCAACCAACTCCTTAACCTAATGCAAATAACCAAACATCATGCATTAAGGAATTAACCCAATTCCTTTGTAATCAAAGAAATTGGGAAGATACCCTAAGGTCAATTTCTCTCCAAAGTGG
Organism: Pseudotsuga menziesii; assembly: GCA_001517045.1. Lineage (NCBI taxonomy): Eukaryota > Viridiplantae > Streptophyta > Pinopsida > Pinales > Pinaceae > Pseudotsuga > Pseudotsuga menziesii. Next base: position 38,304 of record LPNX010243290.1, on the reverse strand, counting down.
GTGAATATTGTCACTAGATTTGATATGGTGAAGAGAAAAATAACATGGAACAATAAGAGTTGGAGAGTAACATACACCCCTAAAGTGTAAATATAGCTACTTAACCTAGTCTAAACGACCCTAAGAGAGATATTTTGGATTGGATATAGGAACAAACAACATGCGGAAATGAAAAAATATAACATATATCATCGAATTGTTAATCGCACATCGGATCAAGATAAATAAAAATTTTCAAGTCTCAAAGAAAAATAAAACAAGCATGTCATATGCATAAACAATTTCCCTATAAAATGCATCTATGCGGCCTTTAGAAAAGAAGTTTACATCCCCACTCTCTAGTCAAGATTGAATCTTCTTTTGAGGTGAGGATGAATATTTACCGAAGTGTAAGCACTCATGTATCACGAGTTTTTAGTTTTATTTTAAATATATGATTAAAATGATTTTCACCAATGAAAATTCCCATTTATATGTAATAATGATCCAATGGGAAATTGCCTATCGATTGAGTCACATGTTCCACAAAGGATTTCCATAATTATGACTTGTATCATGTGTTGATAATATACACAATTGACCATTTTTTTGAATTTGATTGATATGCCATTGCACATTCTAATAGAGATCGGGGGCAATTCACCTTTGTGAAACTATGTTGAAATGTTATCAGGAGTAGTTTCCAAATTGCCTCCTCTACAACTACATTTAGAGTGATGGGATTGAGTTCTCTTGATGTGGTTTAGATTGCCACTATCAAGGTTGCTTCTCGACATGATGACATTGATTGATTTGAATTTATCCTTAAATAATGAAAATCGTTGTGTTTTTATTTCTTTGGTTTATTTTGTGCTCAAGAACTCTTGTGAATTTATGTATTCACAAAAAATAAGAAGATAAAGGTATTTTAGAAGCCCCAATGCCTTAAAAAAGTCCATGGAAGTATACAAAAATTACCAAGGAAAGTGTATTGAAAGTGATTAGTTATGTTGGCCCCCAGGATGTAGAAAATCGTTAATAGGATCCTATTAAGGCACTCGTTGTGACATTGTGAGTTCAAGCCTTGACAAAGTTGTTATCAACCCAAATGGCACTTCTTTGTCCGAGTGCCAACTTTCCATATGTTGGTACACAAAAGGACACTATAGGATTGAAGTTTGCCTAAACACTATAGATGGGCATGACATGAGATGCATTTACCCTTTGACCAGCTTGCCATTTTAAATTTCTATATGTTGATTGTCGTACGCGACTATCTCTACTGAAACTCACATACACACGCGACTATATCTGTTGACAACCCGCGTACTGTATGCGACTATTATCATTGCAACCTGCATACAGATCTATACGTGGGTTTCCCTTAAAGCAACTCGCGTGTCATACGCAGGTTGCCTGTATCAATAGTCGCGTACACATCCATTCGACATTAAAAAATATAAAACACGACTAATGCAGATTAGTTGAGCCTTAATCATTAACCATCTCAACTATCTCAACCTCCTCAACCTTCGAAACTGCTCTATTTACAAAAGTATAAATAGAGGCCTTGGGGAGGGAATTAGGGAATAAATCTTGGAGAGCAAAGTTATGCTGGTGGTATCTCTTCAGAAGTCTTTGGAGCAGTAGAAATCAGAGTCCTTTGGTTGCAGAGGAGTCCTTGTTTTAGGCGTTGGGTTGTACACTTATCTCATTCACTAATTCTTAATAAAGAGAATTCTTCTTCCAACTTTGTGTTGAGTCTCTTTCATGTATCATGGTCGATAAATATATTTGATTAAGCACTATATATGTTGTTTATCTAACCTGTCATATATACATGTATAAGTTTGTACTTGGAGAATTCACTCTCTGCAGGTGAAGGAGGTGCATCGCATCCCTGAAAGCTTTGGAGAGAAGCAGAGTGGGAGAAGACAAAGCTTGGATCAACTGTTGATAATTGAGTGAGTCCAACATCTCTTCCTATTTCCTTTATGTACTTTAAAGCTGATTGTCTGCAAGTTTTAGAAGTACGTTGGTAACCCCAGACCCTAGGTTACAAGGGTGTTTATTCTTGAACAACAGAACTGGCGACTCTACTGGGGAGCCCAGACTGTTGTGGGTTATATTATGTAGATCAGTGCCCAGTCTTTGCCTTGATTCAGTGTGTGGTGTCTTGTCTTGGTTCATGCTTAGAGTGGTGTTTGAATACCTTTAAAATTTTTCTTTTTATTTGAAAATTGTATACCTGTACGTGGGTTTCTCTTGCACACAGTCACGTACAGAGGTCGGCGTACGCGGGTTGCTCTATATCACAGTCACGTACAGTACGGGGGTTTCCCTTGTACACAGTCGCGTACAAGCCTGAGCACAAAATTTTTGGGTTAGGGTTTGCTTGTCCCTGTCCTTTGATAGATTTTGTCTTGCTGAGTGGTCTTCACTATGAGCATTGCACTGTGAGTTTGATGACCTTGTTAGCCATGCCTTGTGCTTTCTTGTAAGCCCTTGAGTTCTTATTGTTTGGATTGTTTGGATTGTCTGTCTATTAGCAACTTGAAGTGGATTGGCCTGTTGGGTAATAGGTTTAAGTGCTAGTTGTATGAATCAGTGATCAGGGTTCTAGACACTGTATATTCCATTCTATTTTCGAATAGTATTGGTTTGTCACTTGCCTTTGTTTGAGTTCATTGATTTCTATTCATTGTGCCTTTCTAATCTGGGGTTCTAATTCTTCCTTAGATGGTTGATCTTTGGTTCTATGAGTCTTCTTTAATTCATTTTGCTTATTTTATACAGTTAGTTTATTCAAGCATACTCAAGTATTGTGCATTTAGGTGCATAGTAGTCTTTGAGCAATTTGAAAAGTGAAAAGAAAACATTAGAAACTTTTGCATTTGCTTTGCATACAGTAGTTTTGTTTTCAGTTTTTAAATATAATCGCAAAAATTACAAAAATATAGTCTTAGTTTTCTCTTTATTCGTTGCATTTTCATCAGTTTACATTTACAAAAAAAAAAAAAAAAACTTGTTTTTTAAGTAGTGATAATTTGCTTTGAAAGTATACACCAATTGTTTTTTACATTTCTTATCGAGTCAAACACATCATAGTCTTTCACTCCACTTTCCTTCTGAGTAAAAAATAACCCTTAAAATGAACACAACAATTAAAATTTATTAGTAATTTTTGTTTTTTAGGGCCATACACCTACTAGCTTAATCTAGACTTGTGGGATAGGAAGTGTAAACTCCCCATAAGTATTTAAATTCAGACATAGTGGGCCAATCGATAGGTAAATCCTTCTCTTTATCGATAGTATCTGGGAAGCTCCTCTCAAACGGGAGTCAAGCACGAGGCCGCGTGGAGGCATTGGACTAAGGAGATAACCCTCTGATTCCTTGTCGAAATGTAAACCAGGATTTTTACGCATCTAGGGATTCTGTCCTAGACAGAGTTTCGGGCTTAACTACCCTGCCCATGCATACGAATCAGGCTTTAAACTGTCCCCCCAGACTGTTGGTATAGTTAAGGTAGCCTCTAGTCTCTTGACATCTAGGGTTCATAGATAGGTAAACTAGAAGGCTATTTCTGGTTCACCTTGGGCGAGATTGGAAGGTAACCCTTGTTGAAAGTGTAGGAGAGCGGTGGGTGATTCCTCTGCTTGTGCCTAAGAACCTCTTCAAGGACGCCAAGCAACTGTATTTCATCTTTCTTCGAGAAAGCATATCTTTTACCCTTGCTGACTGTTGAGACTTTAGGATTTTTCGTAGTGATTGTTTTGTGGTTTGTCTATGTTTAGCCGACCTTAGGGTTTGAATTGTCAAATTTATAATCGTGGCGGACCAACCTATCAGAAGGTCAGGAAGGTTGCAAAACCTTCCTCCTCTTATCACATTGGAACCTTGGCACCTCCCCCTCAAAGGCGGAGATTAGACACAGACGGTTCATTTGAACCGATAGAAGTCAGTGAAGTTCTGGGTGAACCAGAACTTAGGGAAAACCATCTTAATTGGGACACACTTGAGATAGAAGACTTGCAGGCTGACGAGTTTGCAAGGAATTTTAATACACCTCTGACTGATTTAAACGATTATGTGATCGTTCAGGTTCGTCCTTTTGATCCACTCGTGATTGGTGTACTTGTGGGTAGAATAATGTCTAGTGTAGGAGAAAGTTCTTTCATTTTCCCCTTAGCCATCTTGGCTGAAGGGGTGCTACCTTCCCCGGTAAGTACCCCTAGATCAAGCATACCTACTACGCCATTAACTCCAGCGAGCCGAGTGGTCCAATCGTCGATTCCCCCAAGCCTAGCAGGTGCTTCTGGTGGTATGGTCACTGGGATTCCTAGTGTACCTACAGTTCCAACCTCCTTCGCACACACTGCCCAGAGTGGTCCGACAGGATCCTCGGCTTTTGTCTAAGGATTTCCTTGGAATGGGGGGCATATACCCCCATCCACTCCATACGTAGGCCCACCACCCTCTTATGTAGGGGTGCAGTTTTGAAGCACTAACCCTTATGGCCAAGGTTTCCAAACCCCGGTCTCTGCTCCGTTCACGAGCTCTCTCTTTTCACTTTTTAGAGGAGGGATACCTGCTCCTGTTTTTCAAACCCCAGTTTCGAATGGGGTAGCCAGAACCTTTTATACTGCACCTTATACCAACAATCCGGTGGCTTACGGATGGAATCCATTTCAAATTAACCCATCCACTTCACAACTGACGGTAGGGGGAAACCCCACCTTTACATATGGGAATTTGGGGGCAAGTCCCTCTAATCCCCAAACTGGTACTTTAAGTGCTTCGATTCGACCTAAGCTTCCTTTCCTGGCAACGTTAAACTTTCCATATTTGTCTAAACTGATGAATGAACCGGTGAGGCATGATCCCTCCTGGATGGGGTCATTGGTTAACCATGCCAAATAAAGTAGGTTGAGATGAGCCATAAAAGGTAGGCTAGAATCGAGATCGACTTGGGAAGGACCAACAATGGTTCCAGGGGCAACAAGAAAATAGTTCCCATGCATAACTGGGGGTGGATAAGGTTGAATTCTGACTATAGGAAAAGTTGTTGGTATGCTAGGAATAGTCAGAGCCGACATTGAAGGGCCAATTCCCCCAGGGATAAATGGTGGAATGGTAGTGACAGTGGTGATTGGAATGGGATCGCCACTAGTGGGTAGTGGACCAATAGCAGTGTGTGTAGTGACAAGGGGCCCACTACGAACAGGGACTGTTGTCCCGGTGGAAGGTATACCTATGATGATAGGTAGAATGGACATAAGCCCACTACTAATAGTCCCCCTTGAAAGGGATCAGTATGTGCACCATCCATGGGGCTAGAAGGAGCAGTGAACAAGGTTGGTTCAGACTGATATGAATCTGAATCAGTCTCAGAGGTCGTGTGTGGCTCTGAAGGTGGTGAACGGTGTCAAATATGGATTTGATGGTCACAGCAAGGCTATTCTACAACAAAGTGGTCAGAAATAGAACAAGAGACGCTACCTATAAAACAAAAATGACTCACTAACTTATGGAGTATGAGTGCAAGCAAAATCCTAACTACAAGTTGGAATCCCCTCACAAATCGTATCCTCAGCAGGGTGATGACCTCTGAGTCAAACAATATGAAATAGAAGAACAATATAGCCTAAGAGAATCCCACTATCGAGAAGGACCTTTGGGTAAAAGATTCCTAGAAGAATGGAAACTAAGATACCTCATTCATGACACGTTCGATCGGTTTACTGACGTTTCAACCCTTTGGCCCTTGACACCTAGTATACATTGGCATGCATGAGGAGTAATATGAAGGTTTATCTTTTGGTACAAGATGGACTGCGGTATTCCACCCTGACTTCCGGAACCCCTTTGTTGCGGCTTACTCCTGCTGAGCAGGGAGCCTCCCGATAAACTTATAGTGATCATGTCAACAAATACAAGATGATTTTGGTCCCCTAATGGACAACAACTATGTCTCGAGATGTAAGTGACAGAGGGGTATTGTTTGGAACCCTATCCCCAAAGTCCAAACTTAGCTACAATATTGGTTTGTCCTCAAATGAGGTTACAATGTTAGTTGTATTAAGTTATTTTTAAGGCTTGCTTGGGGTCATGAACCAAGATTTAATTCACTTATATGGTGTGAATTGTGTGCAACTAATGTGTATACAAAACCCAACAATCCACGACGAAGATGTCCCAATCTCACTACCGAGATGCAAATATAATGAAGTAGATAACAGTAAATATGCTACAAAAATAAATGTTTCTTCTAGAAATAAAATGTACTTGAAATAAATGAGCAGTAAAAGGAACTAATCAAATGTAGCAAACATGCAAGGGGTCTCAACCACAAATATTAACTAGAACAACTCACAACCCAAGTAAATGGGATCTCAAAACATACCAGGGGGGCTGCAAAGGATCAAATCTGGATAGAAACATGTCGAAAAAGGGTTTGACACAGACAGGGGGTCTGAAATACGAATCTGAAGCATAAAAATAGATTGAAAAACTGCAGATTGCACATGTTGGCATAACATACGTGATCGGGGTTGCACGAAACAGAGTAAGAGTCACGATCTGAGTAGAAAACTAGTCGATGAACTTAGGTCACACAAAACAGAGGGTTAAGTGCGACAGGTCGCTCAAAACCAAGTCACAGTAGCGATTGGGGTCTCTCCGGAAGCTGGGACAAGAGTGATCTAGGTTTTTAAGGAAGATCGCTCTTATCAGGGCTAAGGGCGTGACCTAGGTCATGCTTATCAGGAAGAAAGGCATGACTGGGTCACAAATTTCGACCGGATAGATGCGACTCGGCCTGAGCAGGAAGATTTTTAAAAAATAGAGAGCTAGCTAGGGCCGGGGGGCGGGCACTGACGCAGTACTGGTTCGGATCCGCCGTGAGGGGGTCATATCTATGACGACTAAGGGAAGAGGAGGAGAACAACCGAATAGAGAACCTGCAAAAAAAAGATCTATATGGATCAACTGAGTGAAGTCACCAAAACTGTAGTGGGGATTTCTCCCCTACTACATGCAGATGCACCAACCTTTGCTTGTCCAAAGCATAAGGAAGAGTTCAATAATAACAAAAGAAACGATACAACAAAAGAAAATATTTTTAGGGTTTTCACATATATAAACTAACTAATGCAAGAAATAAAATTAAATACACCTTTATGAAAATGGACCACTGCAGCCGTCCTTGAAAGTAATTAATCCGTAGCGCCATAGTTTGGGTCTCCAATCTCTTCCACAACTGGTTTTCAAATGGGGGAATGGATCCAAGTGGGTAGGAAGTGAAATCAATGTACACTCTCAAAGTGGCGTGGAAAAATATGGAAGGAAAAGTATGTGATGTGACTAATGGAAAAATGGCAAAAAGTGATCCAAAAGTTTTTTGGGAGAGTCCTTAACAATGTATTTATAGTATGGTCCTAGGGTTTTTTGACCCAAGGTAACGACCCATGGTATTTTATTGTCCATGGTATTTATCTGTGGTTTTTTGACCCATTCTCTTTTTTAGGGTTTTTGACCCTTTTGGGGAGAGAATGGGGATAAATCATAATAAATGCTCATCATCCCTTCAATTATGGGAAGAAATAGTGATATTTTGGAGCATTTTTAGTGGAAATATAATTGTGAAGGTCAAAACAGAAGGAAAAATAGTGGGAATATGATGTATGACTGTGGTTTACACCATGGAGAGCTAGGTGAACACTTTTTAGTGTTAACACACCAGTTTATATAGTAAATTACATAATGATATGGGCTTATAATCATGAAAACCAGTCGACTTATCCACCTTGGGAATAAGTGTAATATATGTTGAATTTAAAATCTTCGAAATCTTGCCCGAATAACATGAATCCTCCATCGCCGTAGTCACCTTACTTCCCAACAGATCAAAGAAGTGGAGAAAAAATTCCATGATCCACTCGTCAAGTCCCAGAATTTTGTCTTTCTTAAATCCCTTAAAGGTATCAAGAACCACAGCTTCAATGACACTCCCCCCAATGTTAACACAGTCTACCTTATCGAAGAAATGAGGATATTTTCTAATAACCCTGAGTTGATTTGAGATACATAAGTCTTTATGGGTAGAAAAATGCTCTTGGAAATGTGTTTTTTCCACCTTTTGAATACCTTTGCTATCATAGACCACCATACCATCCATGCCTTTAGATTTTGAGATCGCATTAGAAATCCTCCTCTTACTGGAGAAATTATGAAATTACTTTGAGTTATTATCACCAGCCATAATCCACATGGCTCTGCTCTTCTTCCTGATATTTTCTTCTTTATGGAGGAGGTAAGACTGACGCCTAGTATCCAATTTTAGTATATGTTGTTGTCTTTCCCTGGTGAAATAATGTTCGCCTACCTCCCCTAATAAATCTTGTAACTAAGCCTTGATTTCACCCAGAGCACGGTTCATATCCTTTTTCTTATTACATTCCCACCTAACAATTTCTTTCTTCGACTTGTCTAAAATTCACAATAGATTATACATCGGGATAAGGTGATTCACCGTCAAATCTGAAATAGAATCCCACTTCTCCTGAATAAACAGGTTAAATTCCACATCTGTCAACCAAGTGAGGTTGAATTTAAACGGATAGTAATTGAAGGATTTATCAAAATCCATTTGTAGAAAAACCGCTCAATGATCAGATAACCCTGTAGCCAATGACCAAGACCTGTATTTACCAAGTTGTTCACCCAAGCCCTCATACATAAGGAACTGATCCAAACACTTCGCAATCCCTCCTCCACCACATCAACCATTTGTCCATGTAAGCGCCATCATCGTTGGGGTAATATCCAACATCTATGAATCATCAAATAGGGTTGTGAAATAATTCGCAAGCGGATCCACCATTCTTCCAGCTCCCCAGACTTCGCATGGTGACATGGTAAAGTTAATATCTCTAGCAATGATAAGATGAGGAGTATGTAAGAGACCAGAGTCCACCAATCGATCCCAAAATACCTTTCTATCCCTACATGGACCATATATATTTAGAATATTGATTGGAGGGCCCAAACCTTTCACACGACCATATGGTAGGATACCTGCACAATTTTGAAAAAAAATTCATATCAGCCACCAAGGGATTCCACGGTACCCCCCAAAAGGCCATCCACGTCCAATGCAGAAACCCTCCATCTTGGCTTCATACGCAAGAAAAACTCACACGCATATGAGCCCCAATCATAGTCTCTTGAAGTAACAAAATGTCCACATGATTAATGTCAATAATCCTCTTGAGTGCAAACACTTTCGGGCCATTGCATAGCCCTCTAACATTGTAAGAGGAAAAGATCATTGTTTAACCAGGTTTTGGGTGAAATCTCTAAGGGCCTGGGGGGAGTTAGGGGAATCAGAGTTAGGAGGAGAGGACTGAAACAAAGGTAGAATGGAATCATCCCTTGGGACAACAATGCCAACCGAAGGAGGAAGACCCCTCTCTAAAAGAGAAATTACTCTAGTATTGGTACTCGCAACTGCACGAAAATTATTCTTTACCATCTCACAACTCTCCCTCCCCTTCTTGGGTTTCCTGCATTTGTGCACAGAGGCATTTGATGCCCTAATCGAAGAAATAGGGATAAAGTTAGGGCTTTTGGTTTCCTCAATCGAAAAGATTGGAATACGTGTACAAATATCCCTAGGCATAGGTGATAGCTTTGCCGAAACCTCCAACCTCCCTTTGTCTAATGAAGAGTCAAATATGGAAGAGGTGGATAGTGTGATGTCTAGGGAATAGTCAGGACGTCGACGCAAAGGGGGAAACTCTAGTTCAGTGAAAGGGGGAATCAGTAAGTCCTCTAAATAATGGATAATCACAGCCTCCATTGGCTCCGCATGAACCACAAGATTAGGGCTAGATATAGAACAATTCCCTAGTAGCTCAAAGGATTGGATACCGATAGAATCGACACCATCTAGACCCCTTCCTCCCCCCACCAAGCTCCCTAGGGTCAGGAGTTGCATCCCCCACCCACCCCTCCTTTGCCGTAACAACCAGTGACTCAATGATATCAACATCAAATACAAAATGGAGTAGAATAGGTACCATCTAGGAAAACTTACCCACAAAGGAAGTAGTCGATTCCTTATTCAACGGAAGGAGGAAACATAGATATCGTTCCATACCTGAATTCGGTGTCGAAACCACTAGACACATGTCATGTTGCAAGAAAGATTCGGAGCACATGTCCTTGAAATTTCCAGATTCTTGACAACAATGGCATCAGAATGGTATCCTCTAGTAGTCCAGGGTTTGGATAAAGGAACCATCCTCCCAGAGAACTTCGAGTTCAGCTCGCAAACCCTCTCTCGCTTCCAACTCAACCAACACCCTGGGTGACACCCATTTGAATCCCAGTAATTGTTTGTCCTCCAAAAGAATGAATTTCCCTATAACATTCACAATGCCCATAAACCCTTTCAGGTTCTAGCAATGAACTGGAAAATCAGTTAATATAACCCACAGATGTCGCTTAGTAAGTTGCTCAAGTCTTGGGTCGAACCCAACATGCCACCTACTCAACACTAGTGAGCCATGCCCAATGACCTAGAACTGGTTTTCTATGACCTGACGGTCATCCTCAGAGAGAAACTGAAATATAATCCAACCATTTTCCAACAAGATAACCTGCAGAATCAATTTAATGACTGGGTTTCAAAAGTTGAGTTATATGACTAATAATGTCATCTAGATTGGCAGTTTCTTTATCTGTCGTGTCGATATGATTTGGCATTGTTTGAACGGCGGAAGAGGATGATCCACTACCTGATGGAGGAGCAGAAGTCGGTGCAGCCAAACTTAAGCATTCAAGGGAGCAAAGGATGGAGGAGAAGATCGTGTAGCCAAAGAAGCATTTGGGGGGAGCAAAGGTATATATTGTTGAAAAGCAAGAACAATTAAAAGAGACCAAGTAAGAGGAGCAGTCTTTCTTTGTCATCGTTCTTCAAGAAAGCCAAGCTTAGACTTTACAATGAGAATAAGAATCAAGAAGGCCAAGCTGAAATCTTACCATGAGAATAAGAAAAACATAAATTTGAAACTAAACTATGAACTACAATAATCACAACGCAGCCTGAATACTCATGCTATATGAGGATATATAATATAACAGACTTGTTATATCAAATTATCCCATGTCTTGTCAGTTTGCTTTGCTTATAAGAATTTTATTAATATTAAAGCTTAAGTAAAAAAACATAGAAGTTCTAAAAATAATCATATTATAATAATTTTGTAAGTCGATATTTTTCTGTCACATTTACAAAGGTTCTATATTCATTGAAATTTAAATTTATAGGTTCTATGTAAGCTAGTTATGCCTGTTGGTGATGTGGGCCTTCCCTATATATAATTTTCTCTCTCCTCTGGGTATTATAATGTATAACTGGCATGGCTAATGGCTAATGATTTTAAACTAATATCTAAAGCTTTTGTATGGCCAAGCGCACTATCCTTACCCAAATAGTGGGTTTAGCAGTTTGTTTGATGTTAGTTGTATTGGGTTTGACTCTCCGAGGGAGTTAGCTCGGGTTATCAAGAGAAGTCCATACAAACCTTTCGACATTTACATGTTTTGTTCAAGTGAGGGCACAATGTATATTGATAATTCTGAGCATATTTGGAAGATTTTTCATTTAACATGAAAAAGTTTATGATAATATTGTACGGAATTGTTTTTCCGAGCTTATAGTATATGATTCTATTTTGAAAAAGCTTATGATAATATTGTATAGGACTGTTTTTCAGAGTATATAGCATATGATTATGTTTTGAATCATACCATAAAAAAGGCTATAATTGAAAGGAGAATTGCAAAACCTGATTTAGAATCTTCTACCAAAATAGGCATATTATTACACCTGGAAGCCATTGGTGTTGGGTATTAGGTATATTCAATTCCCTTTTTAAAATACAATCTGGAAGAACAAAAAAATTAATGTTGAAAGCTATCATCTCAACTTGTTGAGAAGTAAAAGTTATACTAGTTTCTTCTTGTGTTAAGAGTTTGATATTAAATTGTAATTTGACATTGACTTTTCTCTACATTGTGATATCCATTTTGTGCAGAATGATAATTGCAGACTTAGACTTAGACTTGTAGACTTAGACTTAGACTACCTATAGCAAACTTAGACTTGTAGAGTTGTTGGATATTGCACATTATTATTTGATTAACCCAAGGGTGGAATTTACTTGCCTCACATTATAAATAATAGTTTTTCAAAATTCTTCAAAAATGGGTGGAATGTACTTGAGTAATTATTTTTCAATTTAAAAAAAAATATAATTAATAAAACCATTTAATTCTTTTATTAATAAAATAAACAAAAAACACAATATTATATTATATTCATTTTAAGAAAAAACAAACGTAGGTATGGTGTTAAAGGATTATTCAAATTAAAGTTAAATATGCTATTAAAAATAATCTGTATATTTTAGGCCAAAATGATCTCAAATGTATATAGAACTAGTGTTTGTTTATCATATTAATAAAAATTAGTTGTCAAACAGATCTAAGCCAAAATGATCTCAAATGTATATAGAACTAGTGTTTGTTTATCACATTAATAAAAATTAGTTGTCAAACAGATCTAAGTTATCTCATTAAACTTTTATGATCCAATTTTAACTTTTAAACTATTATTATTTAGCTTCATATCAAATTCAAAAAAACAACTCAATATTTCTATTACAAAAGACTTCTCTTCATAATTAATCACAAAGCTAGGTGGTAATGTCCGGGATATTGCCACCATTTCGCTCTTGTTATTTATTGTTTTCTGACATTCCCACCATGTAGCTCTTATTATCTATTGTTTTTCACTACATAAATTTAATTAGGTTTGAAACTAATACTGGACACCCCTTGCTCTTGTTATTTATTGTTTTCCGACATTGCCACCACTTAGCTCTTATTATGTCCCCGACAAGGGGATATATATGAATCGATCAGCTATATTAATTTGGAACAATTTAAAAAATCATAAGAGTTTAGATTAAGGTTTTGCAATAATCAATGCAATTTTGATTTAAGTTTATTTTTTAATTGTATTTTTTTAGGCTTCTATTGGTCTGGTGGAGGTGACATTGTCCTGGATTCCTGTGCCCCAGGACCTGACGACGATCTGATGTCAGCAATGTTATAAATACACCACAGTCTGGATTCTCAAGCAACTTCTTGACGAAGAGTTATAAAGCTGGTTTCTTGGGAGTTTCTTCCTGGCAGGGTAATAATGCAATAATGCAAGATAAGTATTGATCCCAAGATAACTATTATTCATCTTCAATCAACTAATTCTTCTTTGAGATATACAAGATCTGTACATTACAACTGGCAATGTTGCTTTCTGTGCATGTGCTACATTTGGTCGGTTTAATCTGACAATTATTTAATCCATATAAAAGCACGAGGGAGAGCTTCTTTCAATCCTAGCCTGGAATTTATTAAAAAAGAACACTGACATGTGACCAGGTGCCAAAGCTTCTCCACCTGCATTAACAAATATTCATGACACATGATTGCTACTTTGGTTTCTCCTTAATTGGTGTAGATTTGTTGTTCACAAGGCCGCCATCAAATGTCATTAAGAGGAAGATCACCATTAATTCCTAACAAATCACCATTAATTCTTGAGAGATGACCATTAATTCAATGTGACATTGATTCCGTAAATACACAAGCGATCGTGGAGATCCTGTTGATAATAGTGGAGCGATTGTCCAGGCGTGCTTCTCTTTCTAGTGACCCAACTCAGGCTCGATACTTGGCCGGACCTTTCTAAGGTGAGTACTTTACTTTTATTTGCTCTACATGTTGTGTTAGGGCTTACAAGATTTTTCAAATATCACTCTGTATATGTGGCGAGGGTTGTGTGTATCTTTAAAGGGTTTTGTGTTTGCTTTTAATATAGCGCTTGCAAGGTCCAAACTGGAGTTTGGACACAATGCACAAAGCAGATTGAACATTGACCTGCAAGAGAAAATGCCAATCCTATCTATGCACCATAATTAGACTAATCTTAGATGCTTTCATATATCCACAATCCTAGATTCTTGTTTTTATGACTTTAAGGTTCTCTCTTCTGGTGTTGTTTATCAAGGAATTAGCTTGCTTAAAATTTGTTGCTCGACTCTTTATACAGGGTAAGGCAAGTTTTGATAATTTTTTTGAAGTTACATGAAACCTCTCTGTGTTGCTGGTTAAACTTTATTGATGAGGATTCATGGCTTCTTTCTCTCCTTTGAGCGTAACCTCTAGGCAATTCATAGTCTATATCTCAATGTGATTCAAGAATGATTATAGTTCTCATTGCAATATTTTGTTTTATTAATCTTTCTTTGTTGGGTTTTGACAAGGAAACTGATGACAACCTTGGTGTCTATCAGCAATGGCTACTATAAAGTTGCAAGGCCTTGTAGCTTTTGGGGCATGCATCGCCCTAGTTGTTCTCCACTCCATGGATGCAACGACCTACGACCTCGACAGAAGCACAAGACGAACCATTCCTTTTAGGGAGTAATACGAATCTGTACAATGACTGGGTCAAGATCACGACCCGGTGTCTAGATATTTTTTTATGATTTTTATCGCCCATTTTACACGTAGAAACAAACCCTAGATTTGATCATTTTATTCCAACAATCTTTGGCATATAGTCTGCGACTGAGCATCCTGCCATCTTCTTTTCGTCGAATGGTAGTGGGTTGGCGAGCCGTCTCTGCTATTTAGTGAAGCAATTAAGTGATTCAAGGAACCAGTGGTATATAACATTTTAAATGCAATTTAATGACATCTATACAATGCAGAGGAAAATGCGCTCTTTTCCTTTACAACGTTGGCATCTTTATAGCATGCAAAAGTTAATACCAAACTCTTTCATCATGATCTTCCCTTTCTAGTGATATGGTGTGTGGGATATAACATCTCCGACATTAGTTGTGATGGTCACAGATCTTAATGGGGAAACAATTGGGCGGAATGATAGCTATGGTTGATTTATATAGCTACATATGTAGGTTGATCAGAAAGAGAGAGAAATTGTGTACATTGATTTAAAACAGTTGTCTCTGCCTGCCAAAGTAACACCCCAACTTAAAATCCAAAGATAAGAGATTGAACAAATAGTGCAACTCATTGCCATTTTCTAAACTCACATGAAAATAAATTTTGATTTACAATTTTAATTTTTGCTTATGATGTTCTAGGCAACGATACAGAATTCATAGGATTATACCATACTTTAATATTCCAATTGTATAATCCCTCAAGTTGGATTTGTAGACTATTTAGCATTCATGCCTCAATTTCCTCAAAGTATTAAATGCAGACTTAGCTAGCTACCACACCAAAGGGAAAACATTATGATCCCCTATTTCATATAAGAAGTTGCAAACTTGCAACAATCCATCTTGCACCAAAGGAGTTAAAGGTTATAATTCAATCATTATACAACCCACACAATTATGCCACTGTTGTGACAGTTCATAATGGAACATACAGAAACTCCTGCTAAGAGGCTGCAAGAAATAAATCTTTCATTGAGGAACAAGACGAAGATAAAAAGACCGCTGCTTGACAAAATATAAAGATGCAAGAACGAGCCAAATGGCTACTATAGAGTATGTTGGAGTATTTCATATGCCACTGTTGTGACAATTCACAATGGAACATAAGGAAACTCCTGTAAAGAGGCTGCAAGAAATAAATCTTTCATTGAGGAACAAGACGAAGATAAAAAGACCGCTTCTTGACAAAATATAAAGATGCAAGAACGAGCCAAATGGATACTATAGAGTATGTTGGAGTATTTCATATGATCAAGGCATATATGCCATGTTTCAAGGATGGCATTTATGGGTAATCAAGTTTCAAAGTTGACTAAAGAGGCCCTCAAGGATAAGATATTAGAACTTGATACCCCAATAAAACACAGAACACCAAAGAAAAAAGTATATTGAAAAACACTAAAATATATAAATAATTATCTGTAAGTATAAACATATACCTTGCAGCATTCAATTAGACAATCGCTGAAACTTGAAATGTGGGGATCACTAATTTTCATATAAGTAAGCCATATTTCTAATGTCTATACAAGAAAGGCCAGACTTCAGTAACTGGAATTTATTACAAGAATAGAAGAGTTGTTACACCCTGAGGTATTCACCGTATTTGGCACCTGTAACACTTGGCAGAAATGTTCCTTAAGGCTGCACTTGGGTTTCATCCCAAAAGTGTCACATTTTAGGGTTTTCAACTACTTTTCTCCGTGATATGTCTACAATTCCAAACATAATAATTGGACATGCAAGCAAACCTGAAAAATGGGAAAACCAAAAAAATCCGTCTTCTAATGAAATCAGTCACCTACAAACAAATGTGCTTATCTTTTAATCCCAAAAACCTTAAAATTTTGATATTTTTAAAAGTGATGTTTTTGCATTTAGGAAATGTTTTCAGACAAAACTTTGTTAAAACTTCTAAGAGACACAAGTGTAGATTATGCAAAATAACAGTTAAATCAAAGAACACTATTTCACGTAAGATAAGAGACGAATGATATGAATGATAAACAGATGAGGAGATGCTCTTCTCTGTAAAGGTGTTATTCTTGTGTGTAGGATTTAGGTATATCCAAAAGGAACCATTGGCGGCGAGCTTGCGTAATCATAAAATGCTGGATAGACTGTTGTTATAGCCTTAGTTATTATTTTAATACATGGATGGAATGGCTCTAGTGATGAATTGACAACTTCTGCGCCACAAAGTTATGAGGTTGGTTTCTCAAGGTAATGACCTATGACATCTGGCAACAATTCCTACAAATTTAAATTTCCAAATATATTTTGCTACAAATTTCTCTCAGTAACTCAGTCATTTAAATGACCATGAAAACAAAATTTTGTCTGTTTTAGAATAATTTGTAGCAACTTTAACAAAAACATATAATTTTTGCTATAGTTTGTATCAATATTTTTTGGGGGAATTATTTAAATTTTGATTTATCTTGCTTCTTATTGGTTTATATAGGTGACGTAGGCGTAGGACTTTGTGCCCCAAGACCCAGCGGCAAGCTTGGGTAAGCATAAAATGATCATTTTGTGCCAGACATCCTACCCTGTGTGGACGAAAATAGGGTGGTACGATTGATTTTTTATCCAAGTTAAAGTTAAACTTAATCCTTAATACTAGAATAACATGTTATCTTCTTCTTCTATTTTGTGATTTCAGCAATTTATTATTATTCATTTATTTGGTTCATTGTGACAAGGCTCGAAGGGCATGCGACCCCTCCGATAGAGGCTCACTACGGTGAGCTTTTGGATGTCTCGACCCCTGCTGAATCACAAGTTACTGGTATATCTGGCTTGCGGGCTGTCGAATATATTCTTAAGAGATTACTCTTCCCATGATCTTAAAAACAATCTATTACCATTTACATAGAGACACTTAAACCTCTCTTCGTTTTTTCTTATTTGGTGGCCAATTTCATTTACATAGAGGCACTTAAACCTCTCTTCCTTTTTTCTTATTTGGTGGCCAATTTTTGTGATATGATGGACATGTATACTTTACTTCCACAACATGTGTATATGGATCGTTTCTATAAAACGTTTTTCATGAAACAGAACAAGATGAGAAAAGTGTTGATTTCCATGTAGATCTGAAAAGAAAAAAAGAACACTTATCAAATCACTTTTACTTAACCCAATATTCCAAAACTCGTGTTTATGTATAAAGGTTTTTGTTTATGTATAAACCTTTTTGTTTAATTTACTTTTGGATACATATTAACCAATTTTGTATGGCATTCATAAAAAAAGCTAAAATAAGAAAAAGGGTGGAAAGTATAACATATTTCATTTAAACCTATGATTTTGGAAAATGTTTAAGATGGCGTTGACATAATGTGTAGTTTGTCTCTTATATCTTATTTTTAACAATTCTTTTTATTTCAAATTCTTTTTATTTCAAAGAATTTAAATGGTGTTTACTTGTCTTCCAAAAAGTAAGCATGGAAGTTTGCAACTAAGCACAAGAATTATAAATCACTATTCTATGCTTAAAATATTTTTTTAATTTTATTAGCATTATTTTATGATTTTATGATTATGACTTCGATTCTTGGGTTAAAGTTTGTGTTTTTAATTAGAAGGTCGTTGACCTCACCATATAAATTCTATTTTAGTTATTTGTTGTGGTTTTATTTATTTAATGTAGTTATTTTTTTTAAATATGATTCATTAAGTTGATATTAGTGCATCAGCATGTATGTTAGCTTCATTGATTGATTTAGGTGATATTTAAGCTCTTATAGGTGATGCATGTGTTGATTCAAAAGAATATCTAGGACTAATATTTTCTTATCAATTAAAAAAAAATGAGTATTTTAAGTGAATATGAAATGTTGAATGTTGATTTCTCTATTATTTAATGATACATGGTAACTATTTGAGGAAAGTTGGAGTTTATTTATGATAGTTAGTTGAACTTTATGTAATCAATTTTGTTTCCCTCTTAATTATTGTAAAAGTGGATTTTTATCATATATGAACCTTGGTGATATATGTTTTAGCCAATAGCATTATTTGTATAAGCTAAGCATGTTTCCCTATTTTTCATAAATGTTTCCTTTTATTGCTTGGATTTCAGTGCTATTTTCATGAGAATCTATCTCATGGTATTTAGAAGTGAAAATATTTTGTTCATGATTCTTATAAGATTGATTTCCCACATGGTATTCCCCAATATTATTTTAAGATTGATTCAAAGTCATTAGTTTTTTATGTGTTTCAATAACAAAAAGCATGGCTTTGGATTAAGCCATTCATGTAGACTGCTAGCAATTGCTCATGGGCTCGGGAAAATAGTTATTCCCTTTACTATTGGCTTATTGTCATTCCTCCTACAACATGCTTTCTCTCAAGTTGCAATATCAAGTAGCAACGTCAAGGACATTGCCACCTCGTGGCTCTTGTTATTTATAGTTTTCCACTAAGGCAATTTAATTAGGTTTGAAACTAATATTGGACAGCTCTTGTTATTTATTGTTTTCCACTAGGGGGAATCTAATTAAGTTTGAAACTAAAATTGGACAGCCCTTGTTATTTATTGTTTTCCACTACATAAATTTAATTAGGTTTGAAACTAATAATGGAAAAAACTTGAATCAAATTTATAATATATATGCCTGGCACGCCCAAGTAAGGATGGTCCGCCCAAGTAAGGATGGTCCCCAAGATCAAGGTAACATTAACTGGAGCGCCTTATATAGTGGACAGATTCGTGTGAAGGGTTTTAGGAGTGGTTAACTGGAGCGCATTATATAGTGGACAGACTCTCCCTCCGGAGGGGAGCCTCTCAAGCTTCCCTCCCAAGGGAAAGACTGTCCAGTAAATAACGATTGCCGTGGTTAACTCTGATTTGTTACGGTTTTTTTTTCACTTTAAAGGTGTATTCCAAACCATTGATGATCCGGCAGTGCCATTTGACACGCTCCCCTCTTGAGGGAGGGGCTGTTCATTAAATAAAGATTGCCATGGTTAACTTTGATTTGTTACGTTACGGTTTCTTTTTTTCACTTTAAAGGTGTATTTCAAACTATCGCTCGTGTGAAGGGTTTTAGGTGTGGTTACGGTTTCTTTTTTCACTTTAAAGGTGTATTTCAAACCATCGCTCGTGTGAAGGGTTTTAGGTGTGGTTAACTCTGGTTTGGTATGGTTTCCTTTTAACTTTAAAGGTTATTTTGGTGGGAAAAAAATTAAAAAATCCATAACTCTGAAAAAGAAGTAGAAGTAGAGGGTAACTCCGAAAAAGAAAAAAAAAAAGTAGAAGGTGGTGAAGCTGGTTTGTTAGCCCTGTAAGAATAAGAGCAAGGAGAAGACGAGAAGCAGAAGGCGAAGCTGCTTTGTTAGCCCTAGAAGAATAAGAGAAGCAGAAGGTGAAGCTGCTTTGTTAGCCTGGAAGCAGAAGGAAGGATGGAGAGCCTGCACCTCTTTATGGCCTCGCTTCAACAAATATCTGCAGTAGACGCCTCTGAGAGCTTTGACAAGCAAGCCCTGCTCGAAATCCACGATTCAGCCCGTCAACGAATCGAGAACGTACCAGCAGACGGTTTTCAAGCACACATATCCCTTCCAGACCCCATTGCCAGCAGCGGCACAGCTTCTTCGGTTCCGCTGGAAAGACTGACCCCCATTTCCTTAACCCAATTGCAGGTTGGGAAGGTCCATCGCGGCCGGGTGCTCTACGGTACTCTCTGCGCCGAGGCCTTCATGATAAGCGGTATCATGACTTTGCTTGAGGACGATAATGGCCGTGCCGTCAGGCTGGCAATCTACAATGCGACTCATTCGCAGACGAACATCACGAGGCTTTACCCCAGGGGAGCCAAGTTGGCCATCAGGGATCCGTATTTTAAGCGCGCCGGAGACGGTAGCCTCGCCATCCGTATCGAAAACCCTGACAACATCGAGATGCATGTGGCTCCGAAGGAGAAGTGTACAGAGAGCCTGCTGCATGTCGATGTGGAGGAGCTGAGGAAGAAGGGCAATAGCTGCGTCAGAGAAAAACGATGGGAAGCAGCCGCCGAGGATTATACACAATGCATAGATGCCGCTCTGATTCAGCTTAAGAATATCAACAACTGCCTCCTGCACGCGTATTCCAACCGGGCGGAGACAATGCTTCAGGTTAAGGAATTTGAACTGGCGCTAGAGGATTCCGACAAGGCCCTTGGGATCGATTCAGGCAACCTGAAAGCGCTCTATAGAAAAGGCCGCGCTCTGGCCGGACTCGGGCAGTATGCGGCAGCATGTGAATATTTGGAGAAAGCCCTCAAGGCAAGCAATGGCCGGAAGGAAATACAAGACGCCCTTCGTCAGGCTAAGGTTTTCCACGCTCAGAGCCGTAGTGGAAAGTATGACATCTCTGACTTCCTGCTCGGTCTCGGACCTCCTCCGGAGGTCGATGATGTCGTTGGCCCCGTGGAGATCAAGATGACAGCAGACGGCCGCGGTCGGGGAATGTTCGCCACCCAAGAAATAAGCACCGGGCAACTCTTTCTGGTAAGCAACGCCTTCGCAGTTGCTTATGAAGACAACGATCGGAGCGCCCCATGGACCGGAATCAATGTGGACCACAGGGGAAAACTTAACCAGCTGTCCCAAGAAGATCTTGTTGCCGCAGTAGTCAGTGCTGCCAGGAATTCCCAGAGATTGCTGCAGCAGCTTTATAGTTTAGACTACTACTCTGCGCCTGTCGGCCTTGATGTTCCATCCGTTGATCTGTTTAGGACGGAGTGCCAAATGCCTCTAAGCCAAGCAGCCCGGGAAAAAAAATTGCAGGTAGATGTTAACAGTATACGGGATATTATAAGTCGAAATTCATTCAGCGGACCCGAACAGACATTTTCTTCAAAATCAAAAGTATTTGAAGGCAAACTCGTCCAACAAAGCCAGAATTATAGCGGTCTCTGGCTGCTGCCGTCCTTCATCAACCATTCCTGCCTGCCGAACTCCACCAGGATGGCAGTGGGTAGTGCTATGTTTATTCATGCCTCTAAACCCATCAAGAGGGGTGAAGAGATCACTATTTCCTATTTTGATACCCTCGCTCCTTTGCCGCAGCGCCAAGCCATGTGCAAAATCTGGGGTTTCAAGTGCAAGTGCCGGAGATGTATTTTGGAGCTCTCTCTGCAGAAAGCCCTGGAGCCTATAACCTCACGGTTCCAGCAGTTGCATGACAGAGCATCCGAGGAAATCAATGCTGCAAGGTCGCAAAAGTATTTCAGCCGGAATAATCTTTCGCTATGCGCAGAATTTGGGAAGATCTTTGTTGAGGCAGAGAAGATTATCAGGAGCTCGGCGTTGTTGAAAGGGAAAGAAAAAAAAAATTGGATTCGTGCGTCATTTGTGTCTGCATATTTTGTAGGAACACAATCGAACGACTTTTTAGACATAATTTCGAAGGAATGCGTTCCTTCAGGAGAAACAGTTATGGAGGCCATTCAAAATACTGTACCCGGGGACATTCGAACCCTGGTCATGGCAGCCCAGAACTTAAATTTACCCAACTATTGGATGGAGGATGAATATGAAGCATTTTTGACGGAATATATATCAGAGCAGGCGAGTGAGGCATGCATCAGAGTGTTTGGAAGGCACAGTGAAGATGTTATCAAGGCGCTCGTCTTACAGCATTCAGAATACCTTTTGATTTAGTAAGACTCCAGCTTCCTTTGCGGTGACACAGTCATATCTGATGTTGAAGTTGCAGGGCAGAGTGCCATTTTTGAGGTAGAAGTTGTTTTAAATCTTCGTAGTAGTTAGTTACATTTCATGTGCACAGGTATTCGACGAAGAACAGACTATCAAAGCAGCGTGAGTATTATTCGTTCCCAGGATAAAGAAGAGCACAGTTCCCCATTTTTTTTGGCGTGCAGGGTAAGATTTTTGAAGTAAAGGTCATACTATATATGTATTATTGGATGCAATTTTCTTATCATTGCATTCTTGTGCTCGTAAGAATTTACTATGTTTTACAATATATTACTATGTCTTTTGATTGTTCTGCTGTAAATGATCTGTCATCGCTGTTATTTCATATGGGTATGTCAAGAAATATGGAAATTGCATCATGTATTAGGTGTGGTTGGAGTGTAAATATGATCTAATAACATATGGCTATTTCAAGAAATATTGAAATTGCATCGGGTATTGGGTATTAGGTGTGGTTGGATTGTAAATATGATCCGCTTGGCTGTGTAGCACTCCATTAATTTTCGAATCCACTAATCTCATGTATAAATACAAGCTTGAACTTAGAGTTTAACAACTTAAGCAGTTTAACAACTTAAGCACCAGTTGATTTGATTTGAATTTGGAGTTTAATAACTTAAGCACTAGTTGATTTGATTTTAAAGCTGGTTTTAGATAAACCAACTTAAATTTTTTATTGGTAGCATTTTAATGTATATCTAAGAAAACACAAGCTTGAATCTTGAGTTTAATAACTTAAGCAAGAGTTGATTTAATTTTAAAGCTGGTTTTGGATAAACCAACTTAAATTTATTATTGGTGGCAATTTAATGTATATACAAGAAAACACAAGCTTGAATCTAGAGTTTAATAACTTAAGCAAAAGGTGATTTGATTTTAAAAATGGTTTCGGATAAACCAACTTAAATTAAATTTATTATTGAAGACAATTTTATGTATATTGAAGAAAACATAAGAATATAGAGTTTAATAACTAAAGAACTAGCTGATTTGATTTTAAAGCTGGTTTCGGATAAACCAACTTAAATTTATTATGGGAGGCAATTTTGTGCTTACAGCATAACTGTTCCTTGTCATTGCATTCATGTGCTCCTAAGAGTTTACTATAACATTACATAAGTTGTATATATTGAAAAACTTTATATAAGTTTATATATATTTAAAAACTTTGAGAATTCGTATAGTCTATACACCTAAAACTCCCTTCGTATCATTATGTAGGCCCATTTTTTTACTTCCCGAAGTGGTTCATATTATTTATGGGAGCTTTCCTTGTCAAGCTTGATCCTTGATCAAAGCATTTAAAGTTATATATATTGAGAAAACTTTAAATAAGATATATATTTAAAGTCTTTTGATTGTTCAGCTGTAAATTGCCTGGCGTTGCTGTTATTTCATATGGGCTGCATGCTCATATGAATTCTGTGGCAGAATGGCTTAAATCGCAATGTCCTTAAATGCTCAATGTTGGATTCCAAATACACCTCAGAGCTTGGCGTTGTTTGTAGTAGAGCTGAAATTTTCTGCTCCCATTATCCCATATGTTTATGGTGCTCAAGGTTGTCAGGTTCCCTAGGGGTGGTAGGTGTGGGGGATCCTTCTGGATCCCAGAGGACATGTTGAACAAACCTTCGCTCGGGGTCTTGGCTATAGGACCGATAACGAGGCTGAGTGGTTGGCTCTCCTTCAGGGAATGAAATCTCTAGCTAACAAAGACCTCTCCAAGATCGCGATTTTTGGAGACTCTCGACATGTCATATATAAAATGATTAATGGATACACCACAAGCTCTATAAAATGTCGTCGTCTGCACAACAAAATCATTCCTCTCATGTCCAAGTCTTATGAATTTTTCCACATCCTTCGCTCAAACAACTCAGCAACTGACGCCTTGGCAAACATGGGGGCTTAATGGATCATTGGGACTCAAGCTTCCACCCTCGTTGTTTTGTGCTCTCCCCCTTGGAAATATACAAAGGGTCTAATCCTAAAGACCCCAAAAACTTCCATATCCCTTATAACTCCATCCTTATTCATCCTTATCACTCCATCCCTCCCCACTCCACCATCTCATTCCCTTCTCTCCCCACTGGCATCAACTTCATGGGCAATTGAGAAGGATCTTCAGCCTTAACGAGTTGTCCTGCTTCCCTCCATCCTCCTGCTGCGTGCCCTCACCACTGCATCTACCATCTCTCGGTCCCTGCAGGCTTTAATGCTCAGCTTACTTGGGTTAACTGCTCCTATCGCTCGCACGCTCCGGGTCTTATCGCTCCCTTAATTATGTCTTCTCCTCGAAGCCGTCCTCATCCTCATTTTACCTTTGGCCATGGCTCTGTTCACTATGTGATTTCTCTGGAACAAATTCTCTTGGATGTCATTGCAGGGGTCGACGAAGGTTGGTTGCAGAAAATCCTGTGGGAAACTCTTCCTCTCACCGGGGTTTTCGTGAAGGAAAGGTTAGCTCTTGCCGCCTTCTCCACATGTTTATGCACTACCCATTCTGGAACTTCTTTGTGGTTTTCAAATATTGGCTCAGGGCTCAGCCTCTCCATTGATGAGCAGTCCCTCATAGTAGAAAATAATTCGATTCTGGGCTGTCACTGCTCAGGGTGGAAAGAAGGTGCAGTCGGCACTCTCTCTTGCCGAAGCAAGAAAGACCGTGACTCCCTCCTGCAGGAACTCAATACTCTTAAGTCAGTTCTCAGTGGTCTTACAGTCGAAAAGCAGGCTCAAGTGTTTGCTCGTGCAGTTCGTTCTCTCCATAGCAACTTCTCTTGAATTGAAATTTCTCCCGGACAAGGCAGAATGGCGTAGGCTAATGAGAATTTTGGGATAGCTGACTTAAAGAAAAATCTCAGGTGCTTATACGAAATAATGGCCATTGGCATTATGGACAACAAGGAAATTGCTCAAGAGGTCAAGAGTATGGGGGAAGTTGTCAGTTACACTTCTTACCAAATCAGTAACCATGACTCTAGGATTGATGACACTGAGAGCAACCTCAGGGAAATGATGGGCAAGGTGGATAGAATTCAAGAAGACCTCCAGCGCTTGGTAAGCATGAATCAATGCAGCAAGGTCTTTGAAATCCCAGTAGCAGCAGCACACCCCATGGAGGAGGAATCGATAGTTCAGCCTATGAAGCCCCCAGGCAATCCTTAATGGTTTCCTAAGTTTTCTTTATGTTTTATTGTCTTTTACTTTGCTGGCAGTTTATAAGGGTATACACTACCCCAGGCATTAGTTGTTTTGTAAAAAATCTCTGTTGAGTTCTTTGGTCATCCCCATGGACCAGTTTTGTTTTCTCCTTTTTTGAACTTCAACAACTCTTCGTTCCTGCTTTTTCTCTGTAATGAATGGCTGTGCACAGTCTGTTTTATATAAAAATTTTAAAGTTTCTGTTAAAAAAAAAAAGTTGTCAGGTTTCCTTCAATTTTATTTGACATTCTGGAGGTTGGTAGAATGTGGGTCAACGATTATCTGTTTCTTCGTTTGGATATCCTTAAATGATCATGTTTATGATTCATTCCAGGTTTTGAACGATCATGTCAGGCTTTGAAATTTTAGTGTTCAGTCATTGATTTTGAAAGTTAAAATGTTCACTCATTGATTTTGAAAATTAAAATTTCACTTAGAAATGGAATGGCTTCACTATTTTCTAAAATAAAAATAATGAAAACATAATTTATAGTGATTCTATTTATTTTATGTAAATATGTTTTTGTGAAGTCTACACGTTTACAAATGCATAAGAATACTGTTTTTTTAAAGAAAACCAATAATTTAATAATATTAGATAATTTATTAACTTTTATAATATAATATAATATAAATGTGTTGATGTTTTTTTGTTGTTGTGTCCTCTAAACATTTTTGTAACCAACATAATACTCTTTGAAAGTGGATTAAATGGACTGAAGCAAGTGGTAATACTCTCTGAAAGTGGACTGATTGGACTGAAGCAGGTGGTAATAAAATATAAACAATATAGCGGTATAGAAATTTGTTTTTAATATGGGAAGGATTAAACTGTATATTGAAACTTGTTTTTAATATAGAAAGGATTAAGTTGTATAGAAATTTAAGCTTGGGAACTTATTTGTAATTCAATCTTTTTATTGAAAAAAATCAAGTGGAATGATATGAATAAAGGAAACCAAAAAAATTGTATCCATCATATTGATAATAGGAAATTTCATAATTCAAGATAAGGTTTCCTCAAATTTGAAGAGCTTGCATAAATATTAAACCTTTCCTTAAATTTGAAAAGCTTGCATAAATATTAAACCTATGACACTACATGTTAAATCACTGTATTGTATACTTTGTATGGTTGGATGCAAAGGATTGTTTGATCTAAAGGATAGTAAAGAACTAGCTGCATCTTGTGAAAAGTTGGAGAATAAAGAGTTGTGTGCCTAGAATATTAAATAGTTTATCTAATTATATTAAATAATTTTTTGTAATGGAGCCAACAAGTGTGTATTTTTATTAACTTCTATCCTTGATCAAGAAGAAACAAAAAATATACAAGGAAAACATATAGTTTTCTTTTAGAAATTGTCCAACTTGGAACTTCAATAGATTCTTCAAAACTCTTAGTCTAGAAATTGCTTTCTTTGATTATTTTTACTCAAAGAAAATTTATTTGTTTATCTAAATTTTATTCTAATTGGTAGAAAACTTATTTGAGTAAATCTTGTTCTAATTGATAGAAAACTTGAGAAGAAAACTATTATGTTTAACTAAATGTTGTTCTCTTTGGTACAAAACTTATCGATTCCTTATAACTTTAAAGAACTTGAAGAAAACTAATTTGTTTGTCACTAGATTTTATTTTATTAAGTAATTTCTAATTTGCGTCATTTAGAAACACTTGTTTTGGACTCTTTCATTTTGCTATCTCTCATCATCATTATTTTGAAACTCACGAACCTCATCCTTGAACTTGAGTTACTTGTTGACTTTTTTTTACCCATGACAGAGTTGATAGAGTAATTGTACAACTTAGTGGATAGGCGTTGAGGGTTGAAATCCACAATAACATTATCATTGGACTTGCATTCCTTATTGATTTCTTGTTGCTCATGGCACGGTTGATAGAAATAATTGGACAATTAAGCGGATAGGTGTTGAGGTTTGACATCCAAAATAGATCTAAAAGGTAGTCTTGCTTGTGCAATTGTGCTTAGTTTGATTGTTGTTGCAATCAATGTATGTGAAACACTTCCATGTTCTACTGTGCTTGTGTTGGTACATGTGAAGCCATTGTATTTCCATGTGATTTACAACCTTTGCCTATCCATTTGTGTGACGATGCAATGTTCTCAACATAGTGTTGCTTCTTAAGTTGTTGCGACAATGTTTTCTGGAAGACATTGACAAATCTACAACCAAGG
Source organism: Pseudotsuga menziesii (assembly GCA_001517045.1). Classification (NCBI taxonomy): domain Eukaryota; kingdom Viridiplantae; phylum Streptophyta; class Pinopsida; order Pinales; family Pinaceae; genus Pseudotsuga; species Pseudotsuga menziesii. Next base: position 10,604 of record LPNX010243290.1, on the reverse strand, counting down.
CAGAAGATGATTTTAGTTGATTGATAATTGTGCTTCCATAGAATGTTCAAAGAAGACTTGCATTGATTGCTGAGCACTTGTAATCCTCTTGGAAAGTGTGAGGATTTCCATTTTCAAAAACTTATGGACCACTTCCAAGATTTGTTAAGATTTAATATGCTTAGCTAGATATCTAGGTTTAACTAGATACTGACTCAGGGTGTTCACAACAAAGCATATATCTGTCCTGGTATTCGTCAGATACATCAACGACCCAATAATCCATTTGTACTGAGTCACATCCACTAACTCTTATGATTCATCAAATAACAACTTTAGGTTGGTATCCATGGGTGTGGCCATGGATTTACATTCCAACATATCAAATATTTTTAATATTTCCACAACATACTTTCCCTGGTTGATAAATATTCCTTATGGGCTTTGCCATACTTCCATACCTAGAAAATAGTGCATCAATCCAACGTCTTTCATCTCAAATTATTCGGCGAGCTTCTTCTTGCACTCTTCCATCTATTTTTTATTTCTTGTCAGAAATAAATCATCCACTTACAACAATAATATGACAGGTTCATCATCCATAACCTTAAAGTAAAGTTTAGGGCCAAATTTACTTTTGGTAAATCCCAAGCTTGTAAAAAATCTATCTATCCTTCGATACCAAGCTCTAGGAGCTTGCTTCGGTCCATACAGAACCTTCTTCAACTTACATACGTGAGTCTGTATGTATTCAACTTCAAATACTTGTGGTTCTTCTATGTACACTTCTTCCTCAATAACACCATTCAGGAAGGATGTCTTCACATCCATCTGGTGTAAACTCCACTTCATCATGGATGCAAATGCCATGATGGTTCTAATGGAAGTGTACCTTGCTATCGGTGCATATGTCTCTTCATAATCAATTCCGTCTTTCAAAGAGAATCCTCTCGCCACAAACCTTGCCTTGTGTTTTTCAATACTTCCACCAGCTGCATGCTAACACTAGTACAAGTGATCAATTTTGCCACGGCAAAACGTGGCAATATCCATGGAAAAGCGTGGATATTGCCACGTCTAAGTGTTTTTTTTCTCGTGGCAACAATTTCGTCGCAATAGAGACAACCCCTAATTTGCGTCGCAAGAGCGACAATGTTCTATATTTCGTTAGATGACTAAGCCGTCGCTATATCCACGCCTGTCCGTCTCTGTATCCACGCTGGGCTGTCGCTGTATCCACGTCGGGCCGTCGCTGTATCCACGCCGGGCCGTCGCTGTATCCACGGCTGTGAAATTTTTTAAAAAATTGCCGTCGCTGTATCCACGGCTATAACTGTTTTAAAAAAAAATACAAATGCCATAAGACCAATTCCATGTGGAAGTAGGTCATAATCCTTTAATCAAGCCACTGTCGATATTACTGTCATACCTGCTGAATAGCTGGACCAAACATGATGCATTTAAGATCTGTTTGAGATATGTTACCACTACTGAAAATGTCTAACCATATAATGGTTGTCTATACTATATCATCTATGGCTTGTAAGTATAGTATTGATTCTTGAACACACATGTTTGATAAAACATCCCATCTACATTAATATCAATTGATTTAACTGACTAAAGTCCTCTACGCAGAACATATTTAATCTGTGGGGTGCTCGTGCAATTGCCCCAGAGGGCTAGGAGGTAACACAATGGGAAGTTGCATATAAAAATCAAGTTGTCTATGGCTTCAAAAACATATAGCCACAGCTACCAATGATAAAATCGTTATGCTTACTTAACAACCTGCCCATCTCAATAGATTGAAACTTGTGGCACGTGATAATCCTACCATATCATTGAAACAGGATTGAGACAACAGAAGAATTGTTTTACTATAATCTACCTGATAAATAGTTCTCAGAATAGCAGTGGCAAAAAAAATCTACATTTTCTTGACTGTGAGAAACACAAAACTAAAGTAGGTAGATCATCCTATACCATACTGTACTTGTAGCTGGATGCCTAAAATGATGTAAGGTCAGGAAACATGCTATTACATCCATATGGATTGTAAAGAGGGGCTATCAAATGCACTTATTTGCTCATATGTTGTACTTAGAAAGCATAACCCTCAAACTAATCATTTGAAGTTGATCCAAACAGCCACAGTTGTAATTGAGGATTGCTGTCTAAATCATTAGAGTTCCCTAAGCAATGCAATTGATCCATTTGATTGGCATTACAGCTTGCATGCAAATAAAGAGAAATCTAGTCTATTGCAACCTAATTCTTAAGCTGATCATTCATATGTATGTTTTTAATAGAATCAATAGCCTATGGGCCAACAAGCTTAACAGTATAAGCATATCCATATGAGACCTCACATATCCAAAAGATTGCAGATTTTCATTTATTAACCATTTTATAAAGGGGCAAAATAGGATGGCCATCACCTTATGAACAACTGCACCCTTATAATTTGTTTTCTTTGGGAATTCAAAACCATGGACCATGTGGAAAGAGAATAAAAATTAAAAACTCTGAAAGAAACCCTCTGTGGCAATTATACAAGGCCAAGCTGAAAGTATCTCTACAACACATAATAGGAAGTTGAAGTTATTATGTTAAATCTTCATGAGGCGCTGTGTCCCATCAGCCAGGGGTGAAAACCTCATGTTCTCTGACTTTGTTAACAAGCATGCATGCCCAAGCAATGTTGTTGAATCTATTACCAAACCATAGCAAGAAAATGATGGATCCAGAGACCTCTTGCCAGAGGTGGAAAGTAATTCAAAAAGCACCACTCCATAACTATAAACATGAGACCTTATCAGACACACTACATGTCACAACATACTCTGAAGAA
>LPNX010243285.1:0-18565 GCA_001517045.1 Pseudotsuga menziesii | reverse complement strand
CCTATGATGTATTATAGTTTTATCTTTTTTCATAGACCTTTGGTCTATTTTTTGACCGCTTGCTTCGGCACTTGAGCTATTTGCTCGTAATGCATTTGCATCTACAAAATGTAATTTTGATTCGCCTCGGCTGAAATAAAATTACGCTTGTTTTTCCAGGAAAAAAAATACACTATTGGTTTGATTAGAATAAATTTTAAAACAAGAGATATAATATAACCATTACGATAGTTTATAGTATGAGTATGCTATTTTCCTAAAATGCTTGTAGGTATCTGGAAAGGGAATTATAATTTTTACTCTGGTGATTAGAGGTACCGTAAATTGTCTGCTGCATGCAATGGAAGTGAACTATAGAATGTCTGCCATAGCATAATAGACCATGAAAACCACCGATGCAATAACAGTAATGAACATACAATGTGTTTTTGAGTTTTCAATGTTAATATTTCATTTGGTCAACAAAGATCATTCCAAAAATTCGTGAACCTTGTACATTCTTTACCTAGTTCCCATGTAATCAATGGAATAATAATAAAAATTCAAGTCATAAGGAATTTTGTCACGGAACGACAAACTGTTAAATTTTCAAAATTCCCATCCTCATTGTACAGTAAAATAGTCCACATGGATAGTGCACAATTGGGCAGAGTACCTATTACAATGAATGCAAGAAAACTGAAAACATCTTACCGACTAAAACATAGCTGCATAATACTTGAATTTGCTTTATATACCCATAATTATACTATGAAGGAAAGAAACAAATGAAGAGGGTAAAACCCCCATATTCCATATGTGTTCTAGCTTTAAGGAAATTGGACTACCATAAGAAACACTCCAAGTGTTATTTGAAGGAAGAGAAAACATGTGTATCTGTGTTTCACTTAAGGCAAATGGACTAGACAAGAAACACTCCAAGAGTTATTTGAAGGAAGGGAAAACTAATGTGTTCAATTGTGTTTAAAATAGTTGCCAAAAGTAGGTTGTGACATCGAAGAAGATGAACATGAAGAAGAAGTAGAACAACAACTAAGTAGGAAATTAAAAGTAATCTTTGAGTCAAATATGTCTAAACTTGTTAATATTTCACTTGGTGGACAAAGATCATTCCAAAAATTTGTTAACCTTGTACATTCTTTACCTAGTTCCCATGTTAATCAATGAAATAATAATTAAAATTCAAGTCAAAATGATTTTTGTCATGGAATGACCAATTGTAAAATTTTCAAAATTGTCATCCTCAATGTACAGTCAACTAGTCCATGGGGAGCCAATGAACTTGATACACACTACTTGTTCAGGATCAGTTGATAGCTAATATTCCAGGTAAAAAGTATTCTGAACCTTCAGTAACCAGAGATGTTCAAACTCCAGAGATAGCTATGTCCCTATTAAAGAAATCAGTACAAAACTACAAACACCTATCATAGAGAAAGAAGAAAACTACTTTGGGAAAGATCTTGAGTTTCTTTTATCAATGTCCAAACCTTATAATGATGTTACAGTACAAACAACAAGCTAAACGAGTTTACCAAGGCAATCAAAGGAAAGTATATCTGTAAAAAACATGACCTTCAGCCCATATGGGAAAATTTACAGCCTTGTTGGAGGAGGAATTAGAACTGGTACCAAGTCTCTTTCAATTACAATGGGAGAATAAATGCCATTTCTTGGTTAAAGAAAATGAAATTTGTTTTATAAAAAAAGATGATAGGAAAACAATATTTTCAAAATTAAATTTAATAATGCAGAGAGACCCAAGCAAGATTCATAGAGGCTGACCCGTAGCTAACGAATTTATGCAGAAACGTTTCAATAAATGGAACAATTTTAACTCCAAATCACAAAGCTATCATAGTAGAGAGTCGAGACTGATTCTCAACTATTACAGCAAAAAAACACGTTGAATTTTTAACCTAAGTTGTGGGGAAGAGGTTGAACTACCTTACAATTTCTTTTGAGGATGCTAGAACCTTCTTGAAAGCCAATTAAGGCCCCAATGGAAATCAGTCCACTTAAGACACCTCTCAATTTAGTTCTAACTCCGAGCTAGTTGTTGTACAGACTGATTTCATTGGTTGAAGTTTCTAGTAATATGAGTAAATTCTGTAAACTTATTTTGGATTGTGCCAAGCTGCGGAGTTGAAACAACAAACTTTATTCAGAACCAAATTAGAATGGAAATATGGAACTCAACCAAGCAAAAACCCTTATTAGGTATTTGTTGATGAGTAAAAAGAACAATTAATTTTGTTTCTTGACATGATTTTTAGCCCCAAATAAATCAAACAAACATGACATTATTATTTGTGAGCACAATCAAAATCATGGCAAATCGGCAATAACCCTTCAACATGGAACATGCCAACCACTAATGGCATGATGACAATCTTGTTGTTTTTAAGATAAGCAACATCAAATGGATTCGAGTTATGAGTTTCATCTGATTGTGAGTTTTAGTAATTAGTGTGGATATGATTGGCAGTAATAATGGATAATGGAATGAATCCATAATTTAACAACAACTATCCTTCACTTTGTGAATTACCATCAACCATGACTCGAAAGTTCAAAACATCATTAAATTCCATACACATTTATCTTGAAATCTTACAGGAACATTTTGACAAACAATTTTATTTTCTTTAACAATATTGTGTATTTCCATAATGAAGAAATGGAAATGAAAACATCGGTTAAAAGGGAAAAACAATGAAACATTATTCTTACAAGACTGCATTGTAGTATTAAAATTCCTAAACAAGCAACCTTCAACTATGACTCTCCCTCAGAGTTGGAGAGTTAATGGGTTCGAATCTCTTGAACATTGAACATTAACAATCATAGTAAAAATCACCATTCAGTTTAACATTAACAATCATAGTAAAAATCATCATTCAGTTATAGACAAATAAGATGGTCTGAAAATCATGGAGGAAAACTAACTTCAAGTCAGAGAGAGAAGTGCTCCTCCAAAATGTCTCAATGGTCATGAGCCAAACAAACAAAACAAATAAACAATTATTGTTACAAACCCGCACATTTAGTCATCCATTGATTCTAAAATTCAAGAAAATATTCAGGAATCAGGAAAATGCAAAAGCAAAACAGTTACTTATACACCACCACATATTTATTCATCCATTGATTATTAATACCAAGAAAGCATACAGGAAACAACAAATGCAAAAGCAAACCAGTTTCTTTAACAACACCGCATATTTATTGAACCATTGATTATGAATATCAAGATAGCATTCAAGCATCAACAAAATCAAAACCAACAAGATGAAACCCAAGAACTATACCCAAACCAAAACACATCAAAACATAGCAGAAACTACATCCAGACAAAAACAAAAAAATACAAAAACAAAACCAAACTACATTCACACCAAAGACTGAGCTTCCCAGATATAACAAAAAGAAAACCTCAAAAACATCCATACATCAAATGTAGCTACTGTAACTCCACTAAAATAAAACTCCAAGACGAGAAATAATCCAAACCCACCTCAAATAAACATCCATTAGGATAAATATTTCAACCCAGCTCAGATAAATCTCCAAAAAACTAAAATATTCAAACCCAACACAGATAGAGCTCCAACAAGCTGACATATCCAAACCCATATCAAACATAATTCCAAAAAACTCAATGTACAATAGAAAACGCGAATTTTCAACAAAAATCCCACAGATAATTTGGATTCCAGTACTGGAACATCAGAGTTCTTTAATGAATTTACAATTTGGCTACAAACGATTACAATGGACTGAATTATTCAAAAAGTTGCCTCAGAGCTCTTACAAATGTGTAAAGAGATCACATATTTTGAAAATTAAGAAATTTAATCATTTTTAAATTTTTACAAAGTTAAACATTTGTTTTTAAAAAAATCAATGTTTAGTGCGGACAAACTAATATGTTTGAACTGTTTATAAATGTCCCCCGTCGAGACATAAAAAGAGAAAGAAAAAATATTTAATGCAGACAAGAGAAACAACTAACAACTAGAAAAAATGATATAGAGTGTTGCATAATAGTCTTCACATAAATACCAATTAATGTGATAAGATAACATTATTTATCAGATATCAGTTGCAGTAGACAAAATATCAATATATGTTTATGAAGTGCAATATGGAAAAAAGACAGCCATAGTTTCATGACATATACATGGTTCAAAAATTGGAGCAGTATTATCGTGTTAGGTGTAAGCAAAGTTGTGTTTAAGACTGAACATTGTCTGATGTAACATTGAGAACAATTTTACTATGTGCACTATACAAAGTATAAAAACAAAAATGTGTGTAAAAAGTGTTTTTTCTTTTTTGTTCTTTTGCAAAAAAAAAATCCAGCTGCTGGAGAGCATGGAGAACTGAGCACAACATAAGTTGGGAATGGCAATGGAAAAAAACACCCGCAAGTTGTTTTGTTGTTTCCATAGCTGGAGCTAGATCTGCACATTTGATATACAGTAAAGTGAGACCATCAAGCAAAACATTGAAGATTGCAGAGCAGAATGAAAATCAAATGCTGGAAAAATGTTTTGTGAATATTCGAAAACAGTTTTTTTCTTAAACAAGAAATGCAGTTGTTTTTAAAAAAATGTATGTTTGCTATGTGAGCTTGAATGATATTGACCTAGTCTAAAGGAGCAACAGACAAAACATAAGGGAGCATATTACATTTGAAGATATCAAAGCCCTCCAAAGGGCATTTTAGTTGTAATCAATGGGATGCTAATGTTTTGTCAGTAAGAGAATGCTATAATAAAACTTTGTTTGTCAAATAAGGTCCCAAATAAGAAATGGTTTTTTTTTAGCAGAGAACTTATCTGATTAGCAGTGGCAATAATGATACGGATAGTATGGTCTCAATCTAACAATAACAAGATAATTGCGAATGATGTTTAGGTTTCAACAAACTTCAACTGAAGGAAGATCTATTTGCACCTCCACCAGGCAGCCACAACAGAGCCTTCACTGCATATATCACTCAATTGGACCAGGTTGTAGTAGGGGCAATATTTTGAAAACATTTGGAAAATTTGTACACAAACAAATGTAGCTAGTTATGTGCAGTATTGCACTTTTATCCCTTTCTAAAAATCTAGTAGAATGCATGAAAAGAATCAATAGATTTCTGTGTTTCATATTTTTGGGGGGTGGGCATATTAGGGAAATCTACAGAGACATAAAATGCCAGCATAAGAAAACTGTTTTTCCATGCAGCCAATGCCTAAGACAGATTCTCATATTTGAAAGACCAGTTCAAGAATAAAAAAACCCTTGAAAAAAAAACCATTGTTTTCAATGACAGACTGTTTCAAGAAACCAACATGTGTATCAGAGAGGTAACTATGATGTAACATGCATACATGAAAGTTGCAACATTCAAATACACATAACGCAATCAGTTCATACAATCACAGGTTCCTTTACATGGGTTACATAGTTTCCTGTCAAACTCGATATAACCAATCCTCACTTCCTCATACCGTGAAAACTTCCTTTGCAAGCATATAATCATCCATTTATATTTGACAAACCGAAGATCGATAGTTTCCAGAGATGTTTAGCAATCACTTCTTGGAGCTGCTTAAATGGTTTGTGCAACTATCTCTATATCAGAATGCTATAAAGCAAAATTGTCTCAATAATATCGAGATAGAAGTTTGAATATAAAATAGAGGAAGCAATGTAGGATCCTAAAGCCATTGTGCAAATATCTTCACATGGATTTTGCACAAATGACAATGTGTAGATATGTTGACATGGATTTCGATATAAAATTGGAACTTGTAGTCGTGTTTCAATGATGTAAATGTTTTTGGTATTCTAACAATCAACAATAAGTTATACCTTACATCAGAAGGCGCAACTGTTCAAATTGGGTATTCGTCAATTTTGTTTTTTTTCTGAGATAAATTCTACACATCGCAGAAAGCGACTATCTTGGGTTCCATTGAGTTGAAGCATTTTTAACTAAGGTGTGCCTTATTTCTAGAATCTGAGCAACGGATTTACATTTTTTTTGCAAGAGATTGTATTCAAATATTTGTCTAGCACCACAAAGTGACTAGTTTCAAGAAAACTCCACATCATTGGAAGAGTGGGATGTTACTTGTCCAAAATACAGGATGTTATTCAATCTAGTTTCAAGAAAACTCCACATCATTGGAAGAGTGGGATGTTACTCTATCAATTTAAAAGCGAATCAACTAAGGAGAAATAAGATCAATTCAGAGAAGAATATAATCAATGCCCATTAATGTTGGTTATTAGCTAGAATAACCAAAGAATGCAATATAATGTCAATAAAACTAGAGCATGCTTAGTCATTCTAGAACACTTGCACTTCTAATAAAAGTAAAAAATTCCTCATTTATTGTTATCAAGTACTTAAAGGTCTCTGGGGAATTTAAGATGATAGAGAAAGCATTGTGACAATCATTAAACTCAGCCTAAACCCGCCCCTTGACCGCTGAACCAATATCCCCTGTGACTATCATTAAGACAACCTCCAACAAAATCATATACTTTAAAATAATTTCTAACTTAATTTCATATCAAAAAGCAAATAACCATTCAACTTTATGAAACAATGTTAGCGATCATATTACAAACTAAATGGTTTTCAAATCACAAGAAATACATTAAAAAATAAATTATATATAAATGATTGCTCAAACTCGAGTCAAAAGTCATATTTCTTACGCAATAATGTGTAAAAGGGATCTTAAAATGCAAGAAGTTTATGTTCGAAGTAAGTAATGTCTAAATATTGTAGGTTAAGGGGCAAGAAACTGAAGAACTAGAGAAAGATAACTGGTTTTTTGCCTTTAGGAGTTTCCTAGTGCAAGAATCCAATATTGCAGCAGTTTCCTAGTTCAATGAATCCAATATTGGAGCAGAGCACACTATACAGCAAGATTGTGAATGTATGGATAAGTCGAACTAAGCCTACAAGCTATATTCCTTATTGAAACAGAATATGACAAATATAAACCTGTGGCTGATATAAATATGTTCTCTCAAATTCATCCTTGAGTCGCATTTCTTATTTCTAATGAAAGTAACTTGAGGCTTGGAAAAGAGATAAATACTAAACAAGATTTCTTGGTTTGCAGAGGGCTTATTACCATTAAAACTGGAGAATGTTTAAAGCTGCGCTGAATATTACCTAGGATGTTTATGGACAAAAGATATGGTAGAATTTTGAGGATTTTTTTTGGATTAAAGATACGTACAGGGACAAAAAGCAATATTTGTTCTTTGTTGGGGTTTTTCAACTTCTAAATGAAATACATAGCTTATCTACCTCATGTCAAATAATTATAAAGCTTATTCCGTGGAAGTTGAAGGGGTTTTTAGTCTGTAGCTTATCTCATCAACCGTAAGTACTTATAAAGCCTACTCTGTGGAAGTTCAAGAGTTGTTCAAGCTAAACCTTTTATCTTGGATGAGACGAAAGGACCTCACGTCAAATAATTATAAAGCTTATTCCGTGGAATTTTAAGGGGTTTTTAATCTGTAGCTTATCTCATGAACGGTATGCAATTATAAAGCCTACTCTGTGGAAGTTCAAGAGTTGTTCAAGCTGAACCTTTTATCTTATATGAGACGAAAGAATGAATTAAAACATGATTATTTGTGAATTGGAGGTATCTTTTACAAGGTTTTCCTTCGCATCTCAAGCAAAACACACTAATCCCATAGGCTTGGCATCTATGCTTAACGCTGTAGGTTGTACATTAATTCATTTTTTTTTTTTAAATCAATAATTCCATCTGAACCGGCCGGATCTAGGCTAAAGTCTGAATCTATTAAAAAAGATCAAAGGTTAAAATTAGGCAACGAGTGTAACATGAAATAATTTTAACTGTGCATCTAATGTAGCTCAATCTTGAATTTACATATATCTGAAAATACAGTCAACTGATCAAAGAAAACTCAGATCCAAACTCATAGGTCAATGTTTTAATCAAAAATTATAAAGTTTAAGATATGGTAATTTAGTAACAACTAAAATATGGTAACCTAGCACTAACTAAAATATGGGATAATATGGGTTTCATAAAAAAAGAGATGTTGATTTACCACTAGTTAATAGATGAAATATAACATAAACCCATATGAGCACAAGATCAACTGCTCAAGGAAGACCCAAATACCCAAATAATGTTGCAATCAAGATATAAATAACTTCGGATTTGTAGTTTTAAATTTTATTGATATACTCATGAAAATAGGGAAAATATATCTATTGAACAGAGGAAATACTTTCTAGGCATACATCTGTATATATATGAACAGAAGAATCTATATATCTATGAACAAAGGAGTCAAGTTTTGTCAAATTTGTGTGAGAAAAGGTAGGGGTATTATTTCTATCTTGGCCATGCAGGTTTTGAACATTGTAAATGATCATAAACCATTGTGGCCCAGACAACAGTAACACACTCGCTTCATTTTCGTTTTTCACTCCAGATCAACTTGAAGCATCTAGCAATAAATAGAAAGTTCAAATTCAACACAAAAAACAAAAAAATACTAATATTGATCTTCTGAAGTCTAGAGTAAAGCGCATAATGTTTTCTAGGATAAAACTAATGATACCAAATGTTGCTTGATGACCAAATAAAAAATATATAACAAGAAATGTTGTGGTAAACTAACAATTTGTTTGTACAGTCACTTAACAGTATTTATATCATTTAATATTGTTTGATTGAAATTCATAATGCATAGACCGGGTTTTAAACTTTGACTGCGATATGGAATTTGTTTTCAAAATAGGAGCAGGGGACTGGAAGCAAACCTGTGATTTTGTATTGGATGTCAAGGTTTCGCAAATTCAGTTATTCTTTTGTCCATCGCCAAGGTAAAATGTCCTTCTTGGAAAAATCTTCGTAGATTGAATACGATTGAAGAAACACTTTGACGGTACTGTTCGTATGAAACGGCTACAATTGTTGGGCAGGTTTGTTTTAGCAATGGACCTCATAAAGTGCATTCTATCAATCTGTCGGCTGTGTCCAAATTGCATTCAAGGCTGTGTTCATATCAAGTTTCAATTTCATGTTTGCAAAATGTACAAAGCTAAAAATTCTGTAGCATTGGCAAGTTGCAGGTTTTGCAGATTGCTCTAAATGAAGGAGCAAAGAAATTTTTGGCTTTCAGAACTCCTTGGATCTATAAAATACATAGTTATATAACATAGGAGATGAGAAAAAAGACACATAGCTAGTGGTTTTATTGTTTAATGTAACAAAAGCAGAAAACATGCTTTTGTGTGTACTTCATGTTAAAAAAAGGAAGGAAAAAAAATTATTTGCTTATTGTGTGGGCAATTTGATACAGGGAAAAGCAAGCAGAGAAAAAAAACAAGCATATAGGAAAAAGAACCTCTGTTTTTTATTCAACAACAGATACAAGGTTTTGAATCGCATAGTCATCCTTTAATGGATCAATAAATGTGGATGTCACTGTGCGTATTAAATGAACACCGCTCGACCCGTTCCTGACTGTTTTTTTGGAAAGATAAAATGGTGCATCATCAGATGCAAGCTGCTCTTGCACCTTCAAGAAAATCTCTTTATATGGTTCCCCGACTTGTAGCTATAGATAAAAGAAATAAGCATCTGTTAATGTTTTTCAATGGTTGAAAAGAAACTCATCTAGATGCATTATATATATATATATATATATATATATATATATATATATTGAAAATGGTATTTTGCAATGACAATATTTCAATGCAAGCAATAGGTCTTTACAGTTGCATGGTCATTTGTTGTTTCACCATCTTTGATGTAGAACTCGAATTGTCAGTTGCTATGTTGAGCTATGACAATTATTGCTGCAATTGTGCCAACAACATAGTTATCATTCGAAAAGAGGAGTTTGAAAATCGTCATATCTGGAGGAAGTCTCCATACTGCACAAACTAGACCAATTGTTTCAATTGTAGTGTTTGCCAACAAGACGATTGAATATTTTGCATCGCCTCGTTCATATTGACCTTTTTTCAATCCAAATTTGTTGATTCGAACACTTTTTCCAGGTTGGAGGAAACTACCAAATCATTTGATCAAGTTGTCACTAACACTGGCTGTGATAGTCATTTGTTCGTCTTTGTCTACCAAGTCTACATGCAAAATGTTTGTTTTGACAGGGGAATTCTGATTTTTGTTTTGTGAGGGGCCATAGATAACCAAAACATCCCCTTCGAATGCACTTCCATAAGTTGTTGTACAGAGATGTATGATAGTACATGGCTCGATTGGTGTTTGCTTTATTCTGCAAGTTGCAGAATCAAGATACATGAGGAGGTTTAAATTTTCAAAGCAACAATGAACAAAGGTTGATGAAACTATGTATGTGTTTATAAAAATTTGAATGTATATAGCACAAAAGAACGTTAATGAGAAAAACCTCTCAGGATTATCTTTGTTTGATGTTGCATTCGTTACTGAATTGTTTGTTTGTAAAAAATTACCTATTTCTGTAGTGTTTTCCTGTTGTACTGTCTCCATGCAATATTCAGATACAATGCAAGTCTTCACTTTTTGTGTTCTTGTCACAATTGTTAAGTAACAAGAATTCTATGCACTGCATTCATGTTAAGACACAAACATGTTAAGCAAACGTAAAGTGGCATTGCATATTTAAAAAGTATACAAAATAAAATGGAGAAAATAGCATAGAGTAAACACGAGTATATTACCTTTTCTATATATAATGCGATACAATTTGAGTGGGAGTAAACACACACAATCATTTTTGTTGACAAACTTCTCTATTTTTTTTTGTTTTCAATCCGTGTTTTTGCCTAGTTTTAGTGTTGACAATGCATCAATTGTCATTTTTTTATGATTCTTTGGTTAGTATTTATATCAATTTCCAGGCTTTTTTATTATTATTTTTTCGTTTTTCTTCTTTGTTGTTGTGCAAAGAAGCATATAAAACAGAATTGCTGGAAAAACAGTTGTTGTTTTTTTGTTTCTTTCATGTGTGAAAAACAATGAAAAACAAAAAAAATGCTCATCATATTTTCCAACACCAGGAAAGAAATCCAAATGTGGTTGGAATGGTTTGTTAAGGCGGTGTCTATGTTCTGAACAAAAAAAGCATGATTGTTAGAAGATTGTGTGTATGTTATAGTCAGTTTCCATGAATAAACTAATTGAAATTTGTAGGGATAGATAAGAAACTGGGATTGTGGTCAGTCAAGTATGCATCCGAGATAGTGAAAACAAGATCAGCGATTTGTAGGCTTGTCCAAATATGGTCAATCATTGAGCCTGAGATGGTTGTTGGCGTTGTTGTTTTAAGTGTCAAATATCTTGATTCCATAAAAACATGCAATTTTTTTTTAATATGTTTCTTATAGCATGTCAATGTTAAAGTCGTCAAGTATCAGAAAGTGTGTGTTGTTTACGCTGGCTGACAACATTTGCTCTAGTATGTCAAAGAGGCTTTCTAGTTGAGCATGTGGTGCAACGTATATGTTAATTAGATTTAAGAGAATGCCTTCTAATAGTATGTCTGTGGAAATCGCCTCAATATATTGATATTTTTGCGTAATTCTCAGATTTGAGAATGAAAATATTTTTTAATCAATCTAAGAATACCATGGACTGAAAATGTTGTTACGCTGTTGTAGGTGTCTTTGATTTTGTTTTTCGTTTGGTGGCAAGTGCAAATGTCTCTCTTGTAAAAACAATATGTCTGATTGCATCAACTCAATGTCATTTGTGACCTCATCACTATGCAAATTTAAGCTACGAGTATTCAGTGAACAAACAAGAATATGATTCTGATTTGGGATCAAATGCAAGCCATATTGAAAATGCCATGCACGTCAGGGATGATTTTAAAGAACAATACTTTTTTAAAAGTGTATAAATGTTGGCGAATCTTACCAATTCTTAAAAGGCCAACTATAAAATGTTTGGCGATATTTTTCAAAAAATATTTTAATTTCCAAGGATTTTATATCATTTATATAATAATTTGGCGATTTTTAGGGTGAAAAGTTTACCCCATCAAAATTACGCGAAACAGGGCTTCAAAAAATGCAAATGGCGAATCTTTTTTGGAGAAAAACCCCTAAAAATGGCCCATGGGATAAAATTCGCCCCTAAAATTATCCCTGATGCACGTGTTTTTGGTAGTCTCTCTATTTCAGCGGCTATTGTTGGAGAAAGGGAGAAGTTATTTTTCTCTAACCTATTTAAAAGATAAAGGAATTTCATATCTTTGACATGAGAAAGGGATGTGTAAACAAGCCCATGTTTTACAACCCCTTTTGGATCAAACGCCAACTTTTCCATTGTGAGACCTTGTGCTCTGTAGATTGTGCGTGCACAAGCTAGCTGAATTCGAAACTGTGTTCGCATGACAGTACTATTATTTTCAGTAGTTGTTTGCAATGTGATTCTTTTGATCGGTGTCCATGAATATTTGATGTCAGAAGTAAACAAGTGATGCATTTTATTTCGCTCCAATAGGCCAACTTTTGTGTCCAAAAATTCAATCCAAATAAAGCCAGGATTATTTTTGGTATAATATCTAAACAATCCTTCTGCATCATTTACTAAACCATCTTCTATTGAATAGTTTCCTGCTATGAGTTCAACAAGCATGTTTTCTTTCAATTTTATTGTAGAAGGCAACGCCCTTGTGTTAAATGCATTTTTGGTTTTGTCAGTTGGATCAATTTTGCTATCTTCTGCGATGAAGGAAAATGGCTCGTTATTGACGACCAATAGCATGTTCGAATTATGTTGTTGCACATCTTTGTTAGTGTGGAATAGATAAGGGAATGTTGGGTCCATTGGTGGTGGTTTGTAACAATGTCAGTTTAAGAATTCAATGTCATTCGTTGTATGTGAGCATGTTCGCATTCTATTTAGAACATCTATAAATTCTTTTTTATTTTGTCTGACAACTGTCTGAAGTTGATAGAATCTAACATTGTCAGTCCAAAATCTATATGGAAATGTTTGTTGACGGAGTTTAGGGTTTTCAAAAATCCAAGAATTGTGAACTAGTTGCGCTTGGAAAAAGTCTCCACAAAAAATAATGTCAAGACCACCAAAAGGTTTTGTTGCATTATGCATAATTTCTCTTAGCATCTTTTCTATGTTAAGAAGCATTTGAGATCCCTATTAAATAGACTTCGTCTATTAACAAGACTTTTAGTTGTGCATATTCTTTTGTCAAGAGGTCAAGTGTATTGGAATTTAGAGGGACCATTTTTAGAGAGCCAAATGGCAATCGCAGAGCAGAATGAACTATAACGCCGCCAACATTGTATGCAACTTTTCCAGTGAATGCAAGAATCAATCCTTTCTTTTTAGAGGATCACTTTTGATTTGTTTATCATAGTATTGTAACAAACCATGGTAGATTATTTTTGCAGTATGTTTTTTCCTTGTTCTCGCTCCACCAGTCAAGAACAAGTAGATCAGACTCAAGGGATCATTTCTTTTTCTTGTGATAATATCTTTTGCAATTGTTTCTTGTTCATTATTCAATGTTTTTCTTAGAGCATGATATTCAGGCATGGAGAGAAAAAATGGTTTTTCAGATAATCTGTACTCAATTCCATCCTTTTTCTGGTTTGGTTTTCAGCGTAAGAGGTCATTGTGAATGTTGAATTGTTCAAATGAAGGAATGTTAATGTTTTTTGGGGGGTGATGCAGGACAAGAGGCTTGGACACTATTTTTTGCAACGACTTTAGATGCACTGTCAATGCAACCCCATTTTTTTATGGACTTGCTACAAATTTTTGTTCAGTAGCATCTATCTCTTCTTTACATATCATAAATGCTTGAGACCATGTTTTGAATTTGTTTTTGTGAAAGGCACATTTATCTGTATGTGGAACATAAAGGATCATTTTTTCTCAAAAAACGTTTTCAGGATCTTTTTCTTTGTTATAATGTATGTAACGTATGATACATGGTCTATTTATTTTAAATGTTGTTCCATGCATAGAGAAATAGCAAGATGCAAATTCTGCCAACAAAATGTTTTCAAGCTCTTCAAGACGTGCCATGTATATGTCTAAAATAGAAGCAGACACAATGTCTTCTGAATCATCAGGCTCTAGTTCCAAAAGCATAGGCCTTTTCAACACAGCTATTTGTTTATCATCTGGTACAGTGTTTATGAAAAATTGTATTTCTTGACGACGAATAAAGAGGCAATGATAGAACGATATGGACTTCTTGGAGAATTTTTCAACGTGCCAGTACATTCTACACCAAGAGCATGTTTCTCTTCTAACCCAATAACTCAAAGTTGGGTGATCTCCAACCACACTCTTAAATGCAAAGAAGAGCTTCAGCTGAAATTGGAAGGAAAAGAGAACAGAGTGAGGGTTCTATTTGGGATGATATCACTAATAGCAACCAACAGACTACTAGTCACTGCATTTAAGGCAATGTTATTCCCCATTTTTTAGGCTTGAAACTTGCAGCATCAGACTTGATGCAGCCAAAAAAACATTCACGAGTCCTGTCAAGCACATCACACCACCTATGATATCTTGTGGCAACAATAGGGTGGTAGTTGGAAATTTCTAGAGACTTTTCTGAGCGTTTTCAGCTGAGATGATGATGCATTCAATCAATTCAACACACATTTTGGAGGGATGCTCCAATGTAGTGTCCATATATTTGAGACTACTCACTAATTGTTCAATACAATGCCCTTCATTTCAATCTGTTGCAGTTGAAGTACAAATAAGAAAGGGATTGTTCTTGGTTGGTTGTTGACGTTATATGGAGAATTAACTATAGACAACACCATAAATAGCCTCCAAATTTCCAATTATAAATGTGTTATGGAACCCATCTTATAGCTATATAGCAGCCCTGGAATTAGTCAACCTTAAGATATCTATTTGCATAATTTGCAACCATGCAGTTGTTTACCTTCAATTGATTTTGTTTGCAGACTTTGAACTTCAACGCCTTGCACCGAGACCTATTGATTAAGGCCAACACCTAGGATCATTCTAAGGGTCACCTCAGTGAATGTATATTTTGCAGCTGATATATTTATCATGGAGCTTGATGATGGGTACAAGTATCTTCATCCATGAAAGGGAAATGAATATTTAACATATTTTTCCTGATCTTGGTATGCTGTGATTGTTAAGTGGTGCTTCAGTCTCTGAAAATGGTTTAAGCTTTGATGGATTTCTTGAACATGTTGAAATTATTTTCAAACATGATTCTATTAAGAACATTGAAGCTGGAGAATTAGCAATGAAGGAATTGGGTTATGGCACTTAGAAGAATTTGCGACTGTGAAAAATGGCTTATGAAGCAATTTTCAATTAAGGATTTTACATTCTTAGGTTTTGGAGACTTCCTGGATTTTCTTAGAAGACACATTTTTTAGTTTCCTGACAAAATAATTAAAACATTGGTTGTGTATAAACAGGAAAACTTACCATTAACAGCTTCTATTGCAAAGAACTAATTGTTAGAACTTTTATCACAAGCTACATGGAACCTTGGCGACAATACAATTCTCACTAGAGAAGAAGTCAATGTTATTTTGCATAATCAGTTTCCTCCAATCAGATTTGAGCTATCATATAGTTATTATTTTGAGGAAATCATGAATTATATAAGGAAATAAAAAACAAAATCTGAACAAAAGAATCCAAGGTATCCAGCCGCATTACTAGCAAGGAGTTCAACTATTACTGAAAAGTGGACATCTGAGTCTGTAAAAATAGTTGGAGCATTTGGTCACATGACTAGTGCAGACGCTTTGAAGTGATTTCTAAAAGAACGTATGCTATCAGATCTGGAGGAGTGGTCACACTGGGAACATGCTTTTGCTCCTATGCTTGGTCCAATTTTGACTGGATGGACAAAGAAGGGAACGGTAATGATTTGCTTTGTCTTCCGTTAAAGGTGTTTGTGTTTAGTTAATTTAAAAATATTGTTATTTCTACGTGGATATTATGGTAGGCCATTAATAGATCACAATTGTGTGGCCATTCAGTATTCAATAGAAACCCCACTACACCATGTATATGGCTTACCCATTTGGACCTGATACTGCTACCATTTTTCAGTTCATGTGGTGCTTCTAGGTTATAACTTAAATGTTTCTTTTCTAGTTGAATTAAAAATTTACTGACATATATCAAAATTTATATATATTCACCAAATAAGCACAAATTAAAAATTGCATATGGAACCTTGACAGTGCAAGGGCTAAATTCTCCATAGAATTCCCAAAACGTTAATGCTATGGCATTCTGTCAAACAAAACAATCTAAGTGCAAAGATATATGTTTTGTATCTCTTACACAGACCTAGATAATGCATATATGTTCCTCAACACCAGACACAAGATTCATCCCTCGACTTATGATGTTTCCAGTGTATAGATTTTACAATTCTTGAGATGGGTTACATCAACAGTGATAAGTAGTAGCAACCAAAGCATAGATTGTAGTAATGAATTGAGGCCATTGATGAAGGAAATTGACTGCATACAAGTCGGTTTTTTCATCAAGCATTAAATGGGGAAAGGCACCTCAAATATAACTCAACTGAAACCAATGCCAAAAAAACAACTATATGATAAACTAAAATAGGAATAGAAGGAACTAACTATATTGATCAAAATATGGTAAATTTTAATTTATTATTTTTAATATTTATTATGTTATAATACCCAGTACAACCGTTACTTAGAAATAAACTAGAAGTATAGGGAAGTTGGATTTTAATAGATTTGTATATACTATACACCATCAAGAACTTAAGAAAGATGGCTTTTTGTTTTTAGATCTTTTATTGCAGTTAGTTCCTCTCCACTAATGAGGTAAATCATCAGTATAAATATCCCTCATCACTCAGACAAGATTCTTTATCAAGTCAGTCAAATCCATCATGTATCTATCTAAACAGGAATAGACATTTGGAAGTTGGATATTGTTGCATAAATGCATCTTTTTTTTGAGGAAAATCATTAATGGCAGGAATCATAGAAGTGCACTAATCCATCACAGAAGTTTAGAGACACAACTTACAAGTATTACTTGAACTGAGAGGAGTTTGTTTAATGTTGGAGAAAATCTCCCAGTCATCAGAAAAAACAGAGAATGATCCAAAAAAAGAATTCTCAAGGGAATGATCTTGAACCAAAAAGAGGGACATTTTGGCACAGTTAAGTCCAAAGGATACCAAGAAAGAAGCAATATTTATGACCCAGAATTGGGGAAAATTATTAGTCCCATTAAATGATGTTTATCAATGAACTACAGAAAGGTCTAATTCTGTGAGGAAGATATGTTGTCAATACAAGTCATTAAATGTAAACAGTTATGTCATTGAATCCTTGGTAGGAAAAAGATAGACCCTTAACACCTTATCATTGCAATCAATATGACATGTTAATTTCTTCAGTATTTTCTCATTGTATGTGAATGGGTGGAACATATAGAAAGACCCGAATTCATTTTTCTTAGTGAAAAATCAACATTTTAGATATCTTCCCACTTTCACCATTACTTCAAAATTTGTTAGGATGCGCATGAAAAGCTTCTTGGCATGTGAACAAACCATTTTAAATAGTTTTTTCCTCGATTACATGTCTTATGCTTTCATCTATAATCATTGTATCTTGGAAAACTGAAGTTAGATATCATCGGTGTTAGCCTTTGATATTGTGCTCGACATTGTTACTCTAATTTCTATACATTGTTAGCTTTGTATAACAAATAAAATATATAGCTTTGTATAACAAATAAATTATGAAGGAAAAGCGTTCTATATAATGTGTTTTGATGAAGATAGAGCATCTCAGTTTCCTTATTGAAAAGGATAGGTTATTCTAAATACATAGATTCATTTAGTGGAGCTTTCAAAAGCTAGGCATTTTGTCTAAATATACAAAGAATCATTTGCAAGTTGTACAACTTGGGCTTAGAATTAATTGACATATTATTCATTTCTTCGTTGATGTGATTTCAATGCTTGTTATTTCAAGTTGGTGAATAAGAAATAGAAATTGTGTTAAAAATGGGAAATCATATAACTATTCACTACACACCATAGTAGACATTTGTCATCATCTAAGGCAATAATCCTTTATGTTACATAGAACAAAGTCTACATATGTGTATGTAATGAATGTTGGGATTTCGCGGCATGATGTATGTCATGCTTTTTTGAAATCTGTGCATTGTTTGCCAAAAGAATAATGTGGATCATATATGGTATATCAATATTCTTCTCATATGTAGAGACCTCCATCCTTTTTTCAAACAAAATTGTTGTATTTTTTATCTTTTTTATTTGAACTTAAATTGATAATGTCTTTCATTGCGTATAAAATATTCACTTTCGATGACTTTCTTTACTTGTGATCTTCTTACCACCACAGGCATGTCATAATCTAGGATTTCCTTGCTTGTAAAATATATTGATCTTGATTTGGATTTCTTTGCTTGTAAATTATTTTGATCTTGATTTGTTTATCCAATATGTTGCAATACCTATTCTCTTT
>LPNX010243279.1:274729-324860 GCA_001517045.1 Pseudotsuga menziesii | reverse complement strand
AATGGTGATGATGATGATGATGACGATGGTGATGATGATGGTGATGATGATGAAGATGATGGTGATGATGATGATGATGAGGATGAGGATGAGGATGATGATGGCGATGATGATGTTCATGATGTTGATGGTGATGATTATGATAAGGATGATGAAGGTGATGATGATGGTGATGATGATGACAATGATGACGATGGTGATAATGTTGTTGTTGTTGATGATGATGATGATGTTCATGATGTTGATGGTGATGATGATGAGGATGATGATGAGGATGATGATGAGGATGATGATGAGGATGATGATGAGGATGATGATGAGGATGATGATGAGGATGATGATGAGGATGATGATGATGATGATTATGATGATGATGACGACGATGGTGATGACGATGATGTTCATGATGATGATGATGATGATGGTGATGGTGATGTTGATGATGAGGAAGGTGATGATGATGAGGAGGAGGATGATGATGATGATGACAACGACGGTGATGACGATGATGTTCATGATGATGATGATGATGATGGTGATGATGATGTTGATGATGTTGATGATGATGATGATGATGATGATGGTGATGAAGCTGATGATGGCGATGAGGATGAGGATGATGATAATGATGATGAGGATGAGGATGAAAATAATGATGATGGCGATGGTGATGATGATGATGATGATGAAGGTGATGATGGTGAAGATGATGATGATGAAGATGATGAGGAAGGTGATGATGATGAGGAGGAGGATGATGATGATGATGATGAAGGTGATGATGGTGAAGATGATGATGATGAAGATGATGAGGAAGGTGATGATGATGATGATGTTGATGACGACGATGGTGATGATCATGTTCATGATGTTGATGATCATGAAGTTGAAGATGTTGATGATCATGAAGTTGAAGATGATGATGAAGTTGAAGATGATGAAGAAGATGAAAATGATGATGAACGCTATTTTTGGTTTTAACAAATGCGCACACGATTTGTATGCACATAGCGCACTCGCGTTTTTTTTCTATATAACGCGCACGCATTTTGTATAATTAAATCGCGCTCGCGTATTGTTTAAATTCAAAATTTATTCCCTCCAAATGATAAGGCCGAGCTTCCACCTATGCTTTCATGGAATTCCTATGCCTATGTGTCTGCTTTGTACTTTGCTTCGAATTCAACATGCCTGTGCCTTGGAGTATGATAAACCATGGCAAATTCAGCATTATATCCATATTTTCAATATGCTCGTGTTTAGCGGTTCATCTGATTATGCTGCACACCTCCATTTTTTATGATATTTTAGAAACAGATATGGTTTTTTTTTGCAGATTCTAAATATGTAAATTTTAACAAGCATACATAATTTTTTCTATTTTTTTCTTATTTATCTTCTGTCATCACTCCTCAACTCAAAAAACACACTGGTAGTGTTTCATCGATATCTCTTTCGTTTCTTAACCATTTTAGAAAAAAATTGTATGGTGCACTAAAGAACACCAAACTCTACATGCTATAAAAACCCATTTCCAAATAATTGCATTAAGACATTCAAATTCTGCACCCAGAATTGACGTACCGTTTTCGAGGTTTGATCTCTTAGATAATTAAAAAAAAAATTAAAAAAATTATTTTTATTATTGGAAAAATAGTCGTGCACTAGTCCTATATGTTCTCTATATGTATACCAGTTTTCGTAAGTTTATTCCATCATTTATACACTCAGACGCTGCACCCACAAAAACATATACCTTATAATTTGTCCAAAAAATAAAAAGTGCTCGTTAAAATTTATCTAACTTTATATAGTTAACAACATTTTCAATAGAAAAAATATATATATTTGGAAAGGTCATTCAATTTCCTACATTTCTTGTTTTTTACTAATCGCAAGATTCATTGTGTAAGTGCCTCAAAATATCCATGCAAGTTGATGGATGCCTGTTTTTTCAGTTTTGTATTGCATCTAACGTGCCAAAAGAGACCCTCAACTTCTTGCACACACCCTAAAGGTTGTGTAGCTCGTGGTATGCACGTGCACTTATGTCAAACTGAATTTTTCTGTTGTTCTCAAACACAGAAGAGGGTAAACACTGGCACCATAATTTTGCTTTAGGTTTTAATACTGGTTTAATTTGTGGATTCAATTAATCAAATCTAAATCCATATTGGGTGGTGATGAATTCTTGTTCCTTTTTTCTATACGAACCAAGTAAATTGAAGTGATCTACGTTTCAATTGCAGACATTTACCATTTACCATTTACCTTCAACTTTCCTCAAGGTAAATTGATAATCAATTTATCAATTTAGCGGAAAGGTAAATCGATAAATTGATTATCAATTTACCTTTCTACTTTCCGCTTTCCACTTTCCTCTTTTGACATTGGAAAGCAGAAAGCAGAAAGGTAAATTGATAAATTGATTATCAATTATCAATTTACCTTTCCGCTTTCCTCTTTCGAATTCGGAAAGTGGAAAGAGGAAATCAGAAAGGTAAATTGATAAATTGATTATCAATTTACCTTTCCACTTTCTGCTTTCCAGTGCGAAAAGCGGAAAGAGGAATACTGTTCTGAAATTTTGATGTTTCAATGGTTAAATATTATGATAAACTACGGCTTTATCGATTTTAGGTTCTTCATTTATTCCAAATTTCATATTTTATCATGTCACAAGATATGACTGGAAAAAAATTCAGTGCAAGCTCAACATAGTTTTCAGTTCCATAATTCTATAAATCAGTGTTCCGGTATCGATGTAGCTGTGCATGTGTTCCAGTATCAACCCCACTTGGTCAGAAGGATGTATTGTGTTCACTTGATATGAACTAAGCTCTTCAGAAGCTTAATGCAGACCATACAGTTTGATTCCCATTTCAGGTATTGTTTAAAAAAATTATGTTGTAATTTCAAGTGTTGTGATCTAATCCACAAATTTTGATTTGGTATATTATATTAGGGTTATTCCTCTCCCTTTCGCATTTGTATTTGGTTTTCTCTGTTAGGGTTTTATATTTCTCGAGATTTCTTCCTTCTGTTAAATGCTTTCAACATTCTTATTAATATGGAAAAGAAATGTAAGTTTTTAATACAAAAAGCAGGTTGCATACGTAGGCTACCACTAGCACTATCTCGAGGCAATAAAGGCCAGCAGCATAGTCCAAAGATCGAAATGCCATAGAGCACGATAACAAAAATAACATATTTCCCAAAATCTATTACTGCCATGCTGACATGTAGGAAAAAGAAGATTGAAATCAATACAATGAAAAAAAACTAAAAATTAGGTTGTTTCTGAGGTTTCATTATGCATCTTCAATAAAAATGGATAAATTGGAAGTTTATATCCATGAGGTCATTTTTCCACCTGCACAGCTACATGTATATTGGAACAGTAACACTGATTTATAGAATTATGGAACTGAAAACAATGTCGAGCTTGCACTGAATTATTCTCATACTTATTGCTATGGATTATGTAAGTGGTCGGGTCCCTTGAAACTAGATATTAAAAACCTGGCTTAGCTCGAAATAATCCACTTTTGGTTGGGAACTATATTTTCTAATAGTCTTAGTACCCATTAAGCCATCTTTAATCATATTGCATTAGGAGCTAATGATGTTTGTATGGAGCTTCTGGCAGGATGCATTCAAAGGTCTGTTATGACTCATGAGTGAAATGGTGACATGTTTCTATCTTATTGAAAAGAATTTTTCATTTTCAATAATCATTTACAAAGAAGAAAAACCTCTATACAGGAAGGAGGAGTACAATTACATACATTTACCATTTACCATTTACCTTCAGCTTTCTGCAAGGTAGAGTTTCCGCAATATGCAAAAGTAAATTGATAATCAATTTATCAATTTACCTTTCCACCTTTTGCATTGGAAAGCCGAAAGCAGAAAGAAGAAAGGTAAATTAAAAAATTGATTATCAATTTACCTTTCTACTTTCCGCTTTCCTCTTTTGGCATTGGAAAGCGGAAAACAAAAAGGTAAATTGATAAATTGATTGTCAATTTACCTTTCTGCTTTCTTCCTTTGAATGTGGAAAGTAGAAAGAGGAAAGCAGAAAGGTAAATTGATAAATTGATTATCAATTTACCTTTCTGCTTTCCAATCCGAAAAGCAGAAAGCGGAATACAGTTATGAAATTCTTATGTTTCAATTGTTAAATATGATAATAAATTATGGCTTTATCGCTTTTATGTTCATTTATTCCAGATCTTATATTTTATCATGTCACAAGATCTCAGCATAATTTATATTTTTTTTCATGATGATATCTAATGAAATCTCATTTTTTAAGTATAAATTATATTGATATTTTTTATTCATGATGAAATCTAATGAAATATCATTTTTTAAGCATAATATTATAATATTGTTTAATTTATTTGGGCAATTAGTGTAGCTTTCAACTATTAAAATGAATGATCGGTCTTAAATTTAAAAATTTAAGATTTTTTTATTAGTATAATTAATAATAATGATGATAGTTATTAATATTTATTAAAACCAATTTTAAATTAATAAATTTTATAATAGATAAAAAAATAATACTTCATTTTCTTTATAAACATAATAAAAGATTTTATATTTGTATACATTATATTTTCATAAGCATTTTTATATTAACACATTCTGCATGTATTTAATAAACAACATTTCCAATTAATGCGTAAAATATTGTAGAGTTGGTCCACATGTTGGCCAGGTTGTTCCCTCGATGTTCCCTCCCTACCAAGTACAGACACAAATATATTTTAATATATTTATGCTCAAGCTCTTATATATCTAGAAACTCACATGATAAATGGAGGCAACTTCATGCACGCAGGTGTTCAAACCAGAAAAATCCCAGGAAGCAGCCATACAAGTTCTCCAATCAAAAGCTAAAGGATCTGGGCTTTTCATTTACACCAATAAAGAAGTGTTTAGCCGAATCCATGGCCAACATACACGATGGGGTATTTCTTGAACATTTACTTGGAGGAGAGAATGGCAATGTGGGAAGCAACTTTTTATCAATAGCTAAGATAGTATAATTAGTGTAATCATGGTTATATTTCATCTTTTACAATACTCTCCATACTAAATACAAACTCTTAAAATTATCCTACTTTAATGCAATTGGAGAGAAATGGTCATGATCATGACCCATACTATCTGTTATTTTCAGGCATATATAATTTTATCATTAACAAGACTTTTGTAAATCTTAATAATAATGTTCTTTCTTCAATATCATAACATGGTTTATTGATACAAAAATTATTGCATGCGGTTTACCTCTATTCTGTGTGCCAGGGGTTATTATTATGCTGAAGAACGGAAGAATAAAGTGTTTGATGGCAACCGGGAGGGGAGTGGGCTAAATTTTTCTGCAATTTTGTTGAAAGTCAAGATTCCAACCACAAAAGTAGGTGAAATGTTGGCTTGCAACAAAATTCCAGAAAAATATAGCCCACAAAATTGAATTTTTCTAATATGTGCAAACATCGGTATTAATATGTGCATGAGGAGTTAAATTAGTCAAAAATTGAAAATAGGATGTCATTCACGGATCATGTATTGAGAAATTGATTCTGGTACTAAACCTATCGAAAAAAAAGTAGCTGCCATTTCCTACCGTAAATTGAAGAAAGATTAAACTTTCTTATTCATGCACTGCACAATAGAAAATAGTAAACCTTGACTTCAAATTGAACGATTGGAAATAGAAATACATTGTTAAGTAAGTGCATGTAGGGATGTAGGACGTGTTGAAGCAGTTGGCCGTGAAAACTGGATAGACAACTTTTGTCATGTGGTTTGAAAACAGGATATTGTTCCTCAGATGCTCCTTGTACCGTTTGAGTCGATTGTTGAGCCCTTGATCGTTATTTTTCCTCATTGGAAGGCCATAATGGTTAATGGAAGTGCAAATCTACCTGACTAAATAATAGGAAAAGCCTAATAGAGTGATATTTCATTGATCCTTCAACAACAAAATTAGGGATTTTGTCTCTCTGTAGACTGAATTGTCTAAATTTCGTTTGAACGGTGTATGATACAAATTTAAAATTCACCCAAAAAATGTCGTCTCTGTTCAATTTCCAGTCATTCTTAATAGTTGTGTTTCTCGTTTTATGCACCTGCACTTATGCCAAATTGCATTTTCCTGCCGTTCTCGAACACAGAACAGGGTAAACATTGGCACCATAATTTTGCTTTAGGTTTTAATACTGCTTTAATTTGTGGATTCAATTAATAAAATCTAAATCTGTATTGCGTGGTGATGAATTCTTGTTCTTTTTTTCTGCTACAAACCAAGTAAATTGAAGTGATCTACGTTTCAATTGCATACATTTACCATTTACCTTCAACTTTCCGCAAGGTAGAGTTTCCGCAATCCGAAAAGGTAAATTCATAATCAATTTATCAATTTACCTTTATGTTTTCCGCATTGGAAAGTGGAAAGGTAAATTGATAATCAATTTATCAATTTACCTTTCCGCTTTCCTCTTTTAGCATTGGAAAGCGGAAAGGTAAATTGATAAATTGATTATCAATTTACCTTTCCGCTTTTCACTTTCCAATGTGGAAAGCTAAAAGCATAATACTGTTCTGAAATTCTGATGTTTCAATGGTTAAATCTGATGATAAATTATGGCTTTATCACTTTTATGTTCTTCATTTATTCCAAATATTATATTTTATTATGTCACAAGATCCCTTTACACTTATCAATTTAGTCTCTTTGATTCTTTTATTTTGGAAGTACCATCATAATACTATTATAAAAAAAAAAAATTGAACATGTTTTTTATATTAGATTCAACTACCATTCACCAGTTTCGTAAATCTGGGATGAATGCATTGGATAGATACTGAGCATTACTGCCATATTTTCAATCAACAACCAGGGAGTATCTCCAATTCAAAATTGTCCTCCTCCTTCTCAAATATGAACCTGTGTTGTAGACCAACTTGTAAAATGGAAGCAAACCATTGCCATGATAGATTGGGTGGATATATATATACAAGGGCGGAGTATTGTTGTGTCTATGTATTCTTCATTTCTAGGCGTAACTTGGGTGGGATGCAAATGAAGAACACTCACCCTTAAACATAATTTAGAAGAGGGGAAGAATAAAGTGTTTGATGGCAACTGGGAGGGCAGTGGGCTAAATTTTACTACGTAAGTAAATAATTAAACATGTGGTAAAATTTGAAAAAAAGAATGTTTTAGAATAAATCTACCTACACAACTTCCCTATTTATCTACTTGAGATGTCTAATCTATGAATGTTTTAGTGATGTCTTGTAAATAGTACAATTAAGTGATGTATATAAGTATTTAGTATAAGAAATATATTTAACAAGAAAATATTTAAGGGAAAAATTTAGTTTATGAATTAATTTTTAATTACATTTTTCTAAAAAAATATATTTACCAATTTTCATTTTTTTTCTAAAATTATTCATCCAAATTTCAAATGGTAACATTATTTTCTTCTAAGTATCACTAAAATTGTTCAAAGACAATATAAAATCCTTAGTAATTTGAATAATTTTATATTGCCAAGCATTAACGTTGGAAATTTAAGAATTAGTAAGATTTGTTGGAAATTTGAGAATTATTAAGATTTGCCAAGGTCTTTACACTTTAAAAAATTATGGATCCTTAAAATTTACTTGCATTTAACTAACACAAATAAGTGACAAGTCATAAGCAACACACTTAAGTGACACACTATAAGAAACCCACTAATGCACCATAAGTGGTGCAATTAAGCAATGCACCGTAAATAATGTACTTGAGAGATTCACATAAGTAATATAGGTGCAAAATGTTATCCATATCTAAAAAGAAGTGTCAGAACTATTGTCAACTATTCTCAAGCCCTTGATAAGAGGTCAATGCCTCTATCATTACAAATTGCAAAAAACAATGCAATGATCAGAAGATAAAGAGACTATATTCTAGAATACTAAGAGTTCACTATGTTGAAGTTGGAAAGTGATGCAGTGAGAGAATGCCTCCTTACAATTTAGAGTAACAACATGGCACAAAAAAGGCACTACAGTTTCCTAAGTCATATAATACACCACATTAATTAAACATGAGTTAACTATGGAAAATTTAACCACAACATAATGCTGCAAATTTTATTAATTACTTTGGCCAAGATCTTAGCCTCCATCACATTAAGAAAATCTATGATTGAAGTTGCTCACACCCTCATGCATTCATAGACTTCTGCTATGAGAGATGTAAGCTTCTTGCTAAATACCACTTGAAGGTGTAAGACCTACATTGCTATAAGGGAAACGACCAATGCCTCTATCCACCATCAAAACCAACTAATGGAACTATACTCAGATACCAAATGTATCTTTCTCATTTGTGGGAAAATAGTTTATATGAAAAAATTGGAAATCAAATGTCTTAAATCATTCCATCTACCATATTATAAAAGTGACTTTTTTCTGTAAGCAAGTAAACTATATATTAATTATCAACAAAAGGATTACATTTAGCTACATCCCAAACAGATTCCAAACCTTTCAGTATGAGTATCCCCACCAGACATATCATTAAGAAAATACAAACTCAAAACTCCAGAATTTCCCCTAACCCATAGCATAACAACACCATATCTAAACATACTATGAATGACCATATATTATACTAGAGGATCTTGGTAACTATCAAACTTTATAATTGACACACCATACCCATATTATTCAATCAATAGTAAACCAATGATCAANACAACCTTAATGGAACCTAGCGATTTGTAGATGCCACCCCCCCCCCCCCTTCTTGTGTTAAAACGATCAAACCGTCTTCAAAAACCTGCCTTGGCATGAAAGGAATGCCTAGATGTTTAGCGATTATGTCAATAGTTTTGTATATAAAGCGAGTATCATCATGATGAACCCGCCATAAGTGCATTGGAACTTTGTCACCTTTTTTTTCTCCTCTCACTCCAGCAGAACATGGTCTAGGATCCCTTTGACAATCCAAAACAACGTTATAGATCACTTGTATAGAGCTAGCGAAGAATAAGTCGTGCTTGTATCTTGGATCCATTCCTCTAATGCTACAAATTCATGAACATGTTTATCTTCCTCCAACTCCACCCAAAGGTCCTGATCTATCCCTTAAATTTTCTCAGTGACTGCATGGGGAATTGTTGCCTTATATAACCAAGTTTCCTGAGCAACACGAAGTTTCTCCATATTCACCCACTTTAGATGATCAGGTGCACAACCATGCCTCTCCTTATTCACCTCCATCAACACCAACCACCCACAGACTAAGCTCCCTGGATTAAAACTTTCATCAACCTCTAGAGTGATTTTTAAACTACACCCAATTCATAAGAAACTCTCGCTACATCTCATTTATGCATTTTAGTTTGATGATGGATTTCTAGAGTACCCACTCTTCCTTACAGAAACCCATATCCATGGAAGTACGATCTATTTTCATATCTGAAATTCCCCACGCTTGGCTCTCATAATTCATTCGCATCCTCACCTTCCACCCGCTCCTTGTAACTCCCTCCATACTCCTTCGATATCCCAACTGTTGGATGATACCTCCATCCCATCGCACTAAAGCACCACCTATCTTCATAAGTTCCAACTCATCACGTGGTCGTTTGATTTTCTCCCAACACATGCAATGGACATGCTCAATCAGTACCCACATCCAGGTAAAAGTGATTAAAACTGTGTAGGTAGATTGTTTTGTATTCCTCATTACTATCTTAGTGGCATTAACTATAAATTTAATTTTACACTATAGGTTTTACTACTATGTTTTGGCTACGACATTTAATTTGATAGGCATGTTATCTTATGGTACATTAAAAATAATGTTTGGCTTTATTTGTTGCTAAAGGGAAATAAGTTCTATGCATCATATCATGCCACTAGCCTGCATGTTGACGGGAAGAACAATCCCCAATTATGGACCAGAATATTGGTTCTTGTCATTGAACCAATTTGGACAAGATTATCAATGTTACCTCTTCTATGGTTAAGCATTTCTTCTGCAACCACTTCTATAGTATCTTATTTTGGACCTAGATTGATGGGAGTTTCTCCCTTCTTACGTGGTATTACCATAATAGCTCCTGTATAAACACAAAATCTATGAAGTGTGATCTAATTTGATGTAAGTAATACTTAAACTACTACAACAAAATGAGACGTGTAGGATAGCTAGCTACACCAAGGATGCTTCTACATCAGAAAGAGACAACAATAACTTCTTAGGATTGTAATGCTTCCATATGAACTTGGATTTGGGTATATAATAGCTCATTTGTAAACCTCTCATAGAGGATAACAAATAATATGAAAAGTAGATGTTAATAAGAAGTAAGTTGGATGGAAATTTGGATGAAAATGGGATGTATAACTAAAACTGAGATGTAAATTGACAAGTTATCCTACCACATGTGATGCAAAAGTGAGAATTACAAACTTGTTATGTAGTATTGTAATATTAAATAATAGATCTAGAATTCCAAATTAACCAAGAAACTCAATTCTAGGGTTGTTCTTGTAATTAAATATTTCCAATTTTAATGAAATGTGTGTTTTATCTAATATTAATCAATTTTAAAATTAAACTTGATTGTTTCTTTGGATATTTAATACATATTATTTTGAACAAGGGTTCGATTGATCATCTTAAGCATGCATTCCCTTCAAATTATAATAAAATTCACAATGGCTACAACTTATTTGTCCCCCATGAGATGTTGCAACCAAGCTAATTATGACAAGTAGTCACATTAAGGTGGCATGAGATGTTGCAACCAAGCTAGTTATGACAAGTAGACACATTAAGGTGGCATGTTGTTGTGAATAGGAATGTTTTCCTGAAAATAGTGATAAAAAATGCATAAGCATTGGATTAGTTATTAAATGTCATGCATGGTACTTGGTGCATAATAAAATAATAATAAAAAACAACTAAGTAAAAAATAATAATTAGACCAACACAACATATCAAGTTCATTATTTATTTATTATAAATATAAATGAATGAATTTCAAAAATATTATAAAAAGCAAGTCAATAAAAGGAATCATTACGACTACAATAGTGAAAACAATTCTTACAGAGCTTGAACTCATGAAGAATCATTATAAAATAATATATGATAATTTATTGTTATTTTACATATGAGATAGTTCATTATCTATCTATTATAAATATAAATGAATGAATTTCAAAAATATTATACAAGAACAAGGCCATGAAAGGAATCATTACGACTACAATGGTGAAAACAATTCTTATAGAGCTTGAACTCATGGAGAATCATCATAAAATAATATATGATAATTTATTGTTATTTTATACATGAGATATTTAATAGACAATGTTAGATTCACTAATATGGTTATTATAAAATTGTCTTCTTCTAAAAAAATCTATATAACACAAGTAATAATACATTATTTTTAAGTTGATAATTGAAGTTGGCATCCATTTATTATACTTTGAAACTCTATACAACACCAAGTAATAATAAATTATTGAAGTTGATAAGTGAAGTTGGATCCACTTATTATACTTTGAACATGGAGAATCATCATAAAATTAAATTTTATTTTAGAGATGAGATATCTATATATTTAATAGACAAAGTTATCACTAATAAGGTTATTACAAAATTGTCTTCGTATAAAAAACTCTATATAAAACCAAATAATAATAAATTATTTAAATTGATCATTGAAGTTGGCATCCATAAAATCATCATAAAATCATCATAAAATAATATATGAATATAAAATATTTAATATTTAATAAACAAAGTTATCACTAATAAGGTTGTTACCAAATTGTCTTCGTTTAGAAAACTATATATAAAACCAAGTAATAATAAATTATTTAAGTCAATCATTGAAGTTGGCTTCAACTTATTATATTTTGATCACCTTAAATGATAGGTGATAGGTGTAATAAGGATCTAACATACAATTTTCATAATTAAACATGGTAACATAAAGTTGATATTAAGGAGTAGGTGTTAACATGTTTTTGGGTAACTCCAAGAAATTGAGGTAACGTTCCAAGAAACGTGAGAATGGATCTTAGGTAAGGGAAGGCCCATGGTGGGGTTTCGTACTTGCGAGGTAAGAGATCATAAGCACTGTCACAATAATAAAGTGATATTACAAGATAAAAATGTTGAAGGGAAAAATATTCTCGCTGATGTAGATGAGATCGCCTTTAGAGCACTATTCAAGGCATTGAAAGAAATGTATGAGGAGTATCTCTTTGTGATCAGGGAAAATTGCCTCTAAATCGGTGCCATGATAATATTGAAGGAGATGGGCTCATGATCATGAACTTGGAGCAGGGTTAGAAAGTAGAAAATGATCTAGCTCTTAGGGAGGAGTTTCTTATTAAGATTGGGTAGAATTAAAGGGTAATTTGAGGTAAAGCACCAAAGAGATAAAAAGAATTGAACTCAATTCCAACATTGTTGGTTCGAGGGGAAGATGTGTGGTTGAATGATGTAGTATATTTAGTGGAGAAAATTATGGTGGGAAGAGTTATAGGGTTTAGAATAGGTTTGCAGAGTCTAAAGACTTGGGTAATGGAGAATTGCAGTGAGTGCATAAAAATATTATGAAGGTATGTTTTTTTTCCTAGGGGTTGATTTTTCTTAAGCATTAGTCATTGTTATTTGACCCAAGGAAGGTAAGAATGGATAAAAGGGCCATGTGGGTTAAACTTCCTAAAGTTCCTTTGGAGTTCTGGTCTTCATACTTTTTCGTAGCCGTTGGTAATGTGTTGGGATATTTTGTGGAAGCGGATTGGTCTTTTTTGGATTCAGGAGATTATAGGGCAGACCACATCCTGGTGGAACTGGATCTAGGAGAAGGATTGACAGAGAACATGGAAATTTCATGGGGAACCAAAGTTTTCATGTAGGATATGGATTATCTAGGGATTCCCTTTAAACATAACAGATGCCATATTAAGCACAACCATATCATCTCAGAATACGAAATTCCCTTCTAGAGGAGAATATAGATGGAAAAGGAAAAGTACCCATCAAGAAAAAAGAAGGGTTTATATCCTTTGAACTGATGTGCAAAAGGACGAAAATGAGGATTCCATAGATTGTTTTTTACAGGAATTAAATCTTCAAGGTACGAGGGAAGGAATAGACCCTAATCTTTTCGAAGTTTATTCAATGTTAATGCGGGAGTCTATAATTATAGAGGAAGTTCATTTGGTTTCTCTACCCCAAGAAGACCCTGGTACTTTTAAAGGTATGTCTCTACAAGATTTGGTTTCCCTTCAGTTTGCTGAATCGGTTGATTCTCATTCAAACAAAAATTAGGGTCTTTTGAGAAAAGCTCTTTGTTGGGTAATAAGTCCTTAGCCTTTAAAGAAGAAATGAAGTTGGGCACCCTTTCCTTTTAAAATGTATATGTGCCCTGCGATGAGATTTGAAGTAAATTGATATGTGTTAAAGGCACAGAAGAAAGAACACCTGAGAGGAAACCTCACCTCAAAGTAAATCAAGATAAGGAGGGGCGTCATTTTCTGTGCTCTTGCAAGAATGAATGGGATGGATATTTTCTTAGCCTTTTGAGTGTTTTGGGGAAAATCTCTGAAAAAGCCAAGGTTGGAAACGATAGAAAGTCTTTCTTCCATCGGACACAAGAAAACGTAGTTTGGGACATAGCTGAAGGAAACAAAGATCATTAATGAGGCACTTAGAGCAACGAGAGCCTTAGGAAGAGGTTCTTAATGTTCTATTTTTCTTTAAATTGTAGAGGCTTAGCTAGCACCTCCAAGAAGCTAGTGGTAAGGAACCTAATTGATAATATCAATCTAGACATTTTTTTCCTTCAAGAGATTATGTGTTCAAGTGATAAGGTAGTATAAGAGTTGAAATATTTTCCGAAGGATTGGGGGTTCTCCTTCATGCATTATTTGGGGAAATTAGGTGGTTTGATCACTGGCTAGTGGAGTCCTAAATTGAAGTATTCTAACTCTTGGGATTGCACCTCAGGGTTAGGAGTGAATCTTTTTAGCTATGATCTTAATAAAAAAAATTTTTATAGCATATATGGTTCGTATGGAGATAGGGTTCTATATTGGAATTCTCTCTTTGACAAATCATTAATTCTATAAAATGACCATATTTTAGGAGGGGATTTGAACCTCTTTATTGTTCAATTGGAAATTTAGGGTCCTAAATCTAGAGTAGACAATATTGTTGAGTTTTTCCTGAACAAGATGGAGGAAAAAGGGTTAATAGATGTTGCACCTATTAAGTTAAAACCCTCTTGGACTAACAAAGGAACAAGTTATGACATAATAGATAAAATATTAGATCGTTTTATTATTTT
This sequence comes from Pseudotsuga menziesii, assembly GCA_001517045.1. Classification (NCBI taxonomy): domain Eukaryota; kingdom Viridiplantae; phylum Streptophyta; class Pinopsida; order Pinales; family Pinaceae; genus Pseudotsuga; species Pseudotsuga menziesii. The sequence goes on along the minus strand of LPNX010243279.1, from coordinate 310,461 downwards.
GGAGAATATATTGGAGTATTCATCTCGCATTTGGCAATGGATTGGCCAAGGTGGTGAGTCAGATCACTTGTCTCTTTTGCTTGAAATTGAAGGGCAAGTAAAAATTCAGTTAGGACCTTTTAAATTCAATCCTTCTTGGCTGGAAAACAAGGACTGTGTAGAATTCCTTATTAAGAATTTCAAGCCTTATGATAAGAAAAGTGTAGAGTCAACAACCATTCAAATGTCAAAAACTATTCAGTTGGCTAAATCTTCAGCGACAGACTAGGATCATAAGCAGAAACTCAAAGAAGCTAAAGAGTTATGCTCAATTGAAGGTGAGTTGTATGATTTGACAGAAGGGGAGGGTTTTGGATTTTTTACTGAGGATTCTAGAATGAAGATTTTAGAGCTGGAGGAGACGAAAAACAAAATATTCTTCTGATTAGGGAAGCTTAATGTAGGATCAAGAGTAGATTAGTATGGATGTCTAGGGAGGACAATAATACTAAATTCTTTCATAATTTTGCAAACCATGGGAAAAATATTAACACTATTTATAATCTCAAAGAGGAAGATGGAACCTCCATTAGTAGTTTCAAATATATGTCTAGGGAAGGAGTGAACTATTTCATAAACTTATATAAAGAAGACATGATATCTATTATTGATTTCATTCAGGTAGTATCTCTTTATCCAAGTTTTCTTAAAGCAGAAGATAACGAAGCTTTGATGGAGGAAGTGTCTAAAGATGAAATGGAAGAAGCAATCAAAAGTCTTCAGAAAGATAAAAGTCTGGGTCTAGACGCGTTTCCCATAGAAATTTTTATTGGATTGAAAGGGACAATGGAAAAGCATCTTCTTAGAGTTATTAAAGAATCCATAACAAAGGGATCTATCTTGCGGAATTTTAATGCTAGATTTGTATCCTTAATTCTAAAGTCAGACTCTCATGTAACCTATTTGGATTTTAGTCTGATTTGTCTATGCAATAGTATATATAAGATAGTAGAAAAAATATTTCATAGAAGAATAAAGGTAATACTTTCTACTAATATTTCAGGTGAGTGGTTTCAATTTCTATTAGGTAGAAAGATCTACGAAGTCATTGGAGTATTCTAGGAAGGATTGCATACGATAAAGATTAAAAATTTGAAAGATGTCATAGTAAAAATGGACTTATCTAAGGTGTATGATCGTGTGAATTGGGTTTTCTTGAGACTAATTCTATGTCAACTAGGGTTTTGTCCTTCCTTTATCAATTGGATAATGGGTTGTGTATCTTCAATTTGTTTCTATGTGCTAACCAATGGGAAAAATTTCCCTTCTTTTGAGCTAGAAGAGGCTTAAGACAGGGCTTCCTATTGTCTCCTTTATTGTTTTTTCCAGTTGTAGAAGGGTTAAGCCATGCCATTCTTCAAGAAAAAATAAATGGAATCTTTAAAGGTGTTTGCATAGGAGGTCTATTAATATTAACTCACCTTCTATTGATTGATGGCATGTTAATCTTTTTTTATGGTTCTTGAAAAGATGGTGAAAAGTTGGAAGATATTTTAAATCTGTCCTGTAATGCTTAAAGAATGCTAGTAAACCCTGGTAAGTCTCTCTTCTTAGGGACATAGATGAATTTTTATGAGGTTGCATTGTATAGAAGTCTTTTTGGTTTCAAGGATCTCATCTTTGAAAGAAATTTCTAGAGTATCTGGTTTTTAACTTAAAACCTCAAGACTATGCTATCAAAGATTGGTCCTAGTTGATAAAAAAAAGTGAAAAATGGTCTCAAACTGGTGCTTGCGATGGATATCGAAAGGGAGGAGGCTAATTCTGATTAAGTTTTTTTTAGTAACAATTCCAGTTTATTGGTGTACAACCTAGATCCCAAAAGGAATTCTCAATCAATTGGCCTCGTTGAGTATGAGATATTTTTTGTTGGGGAGGATTGAGAAAAAAGGATTTGAGTTGATAAAGTGTAAGACCATTGCTACCCCAGAAGAATGGGGTGGGTAGGGAGTAAAAAACCTTCATATTTTTTTCCAAATCCCTTGCGGATAAAAGTATTTAGAGGGTGATTGAAGGAACTGGGTTGTGGGTAGAAGTTGTGATGCAAAAATAAATTCGCCATATGTCATTAACATAATGGATTATAAATCCCTCAAAATATGTTTGCAATGTGTATACAATATGGAAAGTTTCTATCAATGCTTTCATAGCATCGATGATGGATTAGTGTGGAAAGTTGGCATTGGTTTAAATGTCATATTAGGAGTAGATCCTTGGGTGGGGAGTGGTTTGGACACATTCTTCCATAGAGAATAATCCAATCATTACATGAAAATGAGATTTTCACACTTATAAATATTAGTCTTCCCAACTATAGTGAGCAGTGGCACCAAGATTGGATGGATGCTAACCGACTGGGTTTTAGAGGCAAAGACAGTGGTATCTGGGAGGAGTTTATTGGAAATATGAGGTCTAAGCATAGTAAAATATCCAACTACAATTCCAATTTAATCTGGTCAAGGGAGGACAATGGATTTTATATGCCAAAGGAGGGTTATAAAGATATTATGGGTAAGGAACTCTGTAGGAGGAGCAAGTCGATAAGACGACTTGAACGAGAGCCGACTTAGTCGATTAGCCAACTAAGTCAGTCATCCAACTAAACTAGAGATTAGGTCGGCCACCTAAGTTCGTGTCGGTTCACCGAACTGACAGGTAGTTATTTTGTAACTTTTTTGTAATCATATATATTAGGCTGTGAGCCAGATGAGAACTCAGTTCAGTTCTCTGTGTTGTGTGGACTCATTCATGTAATATAATCTGTTAATTCACGCTCTTGTTCTTGTCTCTTGTCTCTATTTTATATGTATGCTTTAGTATGTATTATTGGTAACCTTATGTGATCTGTGAGATTACAACATTGGTTCCATTGCCGGTAGTACATGTCTAAAATGTATGCAAACAGATGATACCAAAGCAGTAGATTCAGGACTGGTGGGAACGTAAAGTTGCAAACTATTTGCAGAATTACAAATGAAGGAATAGATTAACAATCGAACAAGAAAAAGAAATATTCTTCACAGAAACGCATGAAAATTTCGTAGAATCAATGCCCCAACTTCTGAAGAAACTCTTGGATGAGAAAGCCGGAAGGGACTAATGAATAACAGTTGCTGGAAAAACTGATCCTAGGAGGTAGAACAAACTTGTCGGAGTGGTTTGAGAAAATCTCCGATGACTTCTGTGAGGAGAAAGCATTCAAAGACAGAACTTCGGTGGAAACCGTCAAGGATAAATTTTACACAGATCTCATCAAACAATTTATGTGCTCCTTACCAACCTTGTTGTTCAAATTCCTGATCGAGAAGGGAGTAGGACATATTGTCAAACCTCGTCCATCACTTCATGAACTGCCATCAAACTCTAACTGGGTGGAAAAGCAAAAGAAGTGGGAAAAATTCATTGCAGAAAGGGAGTGGGAATACTTCCTAAGAAAGTAAACCGAACTATCCTGGCTTTCTAAAAAGCGTCAGGTAGGCTATGGGGGGGTAGCTGGTCATATGTCAAGATAAAGTAGAGTGGATTCTAGTCGAGAAGCAGATAGCATTCACCAGTAATGAGAAGTCGACCAAAAAGGAAATCAAGAGAATAGTATCACACAATGGTATGTCGGACATTTAGAAAATAGAGAGGGAAGAGAGACAACAGAGGAGGGAAGCAAGAAGAGAAAGAGCCTTAGTGCTGCATAGAGGAAGGAGTCCTAAGGAAATCAACCAGGAAGGGAATCTGCCAGAGTTGAGTCATGACCGACATGAAGAAGACGTGGAAGAAGAGGTGTCCCCTACGAAGGAAGAATTGTGGATAGAGCATCCAGAAGCTCTCCAATCAAGATCTCCCCATGAAGGAAGAACCCTCTCTCCGTTGAATCCACATACCCAGATATAGACTATTGTCAGAGAAGACCTCTGAATACGAGCTGGTCACTTTGGTATATGGAGTCGACTAGACAACGAGACATACACTGGACGATACCTCATTATCCGTCAACCATAGGAATGAAATTGGGTTACCTTTCAAGTGGTACCCTCCAACCGAAGTATCCACTTACTTTTACCGACACATGAAGGAGCACCCCCCTGCCAAATACAGCTTTGGAGGACACAGAACATTCAGAACTGCGGACAAATAATTGCAGTTGGACATCAACAGAAGAGGTCGAAACCAACCGACTCTTGGTCAAATTCGAAATGACAAAAGCAACTAACAGGAATGAGAGTTATATCGACAATAGTTCTGTAGAGAGGAATAAACAAATAACCCCACCACCCCCACCCCCACCTCCACCACCGCCACCTCCTGAGACCAGTGACAGTGATTTTGACATGGGTCATGGATCGGCTCACATTCCTCTATATGAGGGGGATGAGGACCCCATACAACACTGGTCCATCTGCGAGTCGACTTGGGAGGCCAACCAAGTTACAGATGAAGATAGACAAATGGCACATTTCACCGATGCCTTGAGGAAAAGGGAACTGACTTGGTATATGAACTTTTCGGAAAGACAACCTAGAGCAACCAAAGCCGAGATCAAGATGCAATTTCTATCATTTTTCAAAACTCCAGATGCCAAACACCTGGCAGCGAAAAAACTAAAAACAACATCACAGAAGCCAGGGGAAACTGTCTGTAACTATGATAAGCATTGGAAATACCTTTTGAGCCAGCTGGACTATGTTATAGATGAATAGTTACTAATCAAGTGGTTTCTTGTAGGGTTATCTCAGAAATTCCGCCGACACATTAGTCTGGAAACATTCAAATCTTACGAAGATGTGCTCACAAAAGCTCTCCAAGTGGATATGGATAAAGACATACCCGCTTACTCCACTAATCACAGATTGGAAGAATAGCTGGAGAGTGTACAAAAGTATTTAAAGGAGTTAAACCTAAAAAATTAGGAGATCTAGTGCATAAAGTGCTCGACGGTCGGACACTCCAAAGACAACTGTCGACAAGAATACACCCGACGGGACATTTAATTCGTACAGACAAAATATTTTCGTGACATTTGCCAGGAGCACGGTGACCACTCGAAAAAAGACTGGCCGTTAAACATGAAGAACGGCAAGGCATCCTGGTGTGCAATCTGCGAAACCAAAAATCATAACACGGCCAACTGCCATTTGAACCGGAAGAACCGACAAAATTATCATGCAGTCTACCAAACCAACGTAGTTGCGCAACGTAATGAGCAAAACAATTTACCAAATGATCAGAATGGTCAAATATATGAAGGCCAGAGATATGAGCACCGGTTTGACAATCGACGTGGAGGCTACGGAGGAAGAGGTTGATTCCCTGGGAATCACGAAAACCAACCGCATGGACCCATCCAGTGCTTTAAATGTTATAAGGAGGGACATCGGTATGCAGAATGTCCATATAAAGACATAACTGATCTCAAATTTTGTACTCATTGTGGAGTAGGGGATCACTCACTAGAGGATTGCCCTACCATGTTGGAAAAAATAAATACAAAGTAAAATGTTAATTTCTTTTCGTGTGTGCAAAAAAATGATGTAATAAACACAAAAAATTTGCATATTGTAACTCAACAAGGAACAAAAATAGGAAGTGATAAACCAAGAATCAGCAAAATAAAAGAGAAAAATGTCTATCCTAATCCACTTAAAGAAAAACAAACATACAAAGAAGCAACCAATGTATTCAAAGAATTTGCATGACAAGAACAAGCTCATGACACTCGACATAAAATAATAAAAAAATTAATACAGCTCGTACAAAAAGACAACTCAGTCTCTCAGTTCATCAACTTACTATATGAAATAAAACATAACAACTCCGACAAGCAAACAAAGAACATCTGTAGCTTAAATAAAAAAGATAAAGGAGATGCCAACCCACTTGTCAACCTAGATATTGAAGGATACCATGTCCGACAAGTAGTGCTCGACTTTGGATCACAAGTAAACATCATGACTCGTGACACTTGGGAACAAATGGGCAGACCTCGACTCTATGAGTCATACATATACCTGAAACTATCCGACCAGGGCCTAATTGAACCTATCGGAGTCTGGAAAAACGTCGACACAACTATAGAAGGAATCTCAACCAAGGTCGACTTCGAAATAATTGACCCTAAGGAAGGATCCAGTTCCTTCCCAGCATTAGTAGGTCGACCTTGGGGTAGAAAGATGAAAGCATCGATATCCCTAGACAAGGAGAGAATCAAATTAAAAGGAAATGGACAAAAGGTCATTGTACCCATTCATCCATCTCAAGGAGAACCTTGGACCGAACCTATCGATGAAGAAGTCGACATCTGACAACTCTACAAGATTCAAAACAATGCAGATTATATAGAACCTAATGTCTGCGGAGAACTTCATTTAGGAAACCAAGACTCAGTTGGTTATAATTTAGACGTGGAATTATATGATTGGGAGATCGAGAACTACGAAACACAAGCAAGAGGGTGTTGGACTATTCAAAAAGTGCAAAAAAATCCCACCCAACAGTGCTTCATAATGTCCATTGTCCCAAAAATATTTGAGAAGAAAATTAGGGAATACCCTACCTTACAACCTACCAATGTAAATACTACACAAATACTAAGATACAAGGAAAGGGAATCACCAAGCATGCATGTAAAACAAGTTTCCAAAAATATTGGTGAACATGGCCGACTTCAAAGCCTAGTAGAAACTTTTAGAGAACAAGCTGCTAGATGGTGGGATACCCATCAGATAAGACTGCAGACCTGGACAACAGCTTCGACTTAATTTGTCGAAAGGTTTGGAGGAAAGAAGTTAACCAAACAAGCTTAGATACCTGTATTCAGTCAAGGACAGAACCCAGAAGATCATATTAAAACATGTGAAAAAGAATGGAGAAGACTTGGATACAAGGATGAACGAGCATGGCCACACCTGTTCCCATCAACCCTCGTCGACTTACCAAACAAATGGTATAAAATGGAAGAATCTAGAGGTGAAAAATTCTTATGGCGTGAACTCAAGGAAAATTTCATTAAAGATTTCAACTTTATACCACAAAATGAAAACTTGGTCGAAACAGCAAAATAGATTAAAGAATTTATCCAGCCGACCGAAAACAAACCCTTAAAAGATAACCGATAGCCAATGAAATGCAACAATATACAAACAAGGAAAAAACCACAGTCGACAGGACTACAGTTAGAAAATGAAAACACAAAAGGGAAAAGCTTTAGATGGAAATCAAACCATGTCGAAACGACCAAACCTATTTGTACAATCCTTAAAGTGGAAACAACCGACAAACAGGATACCAACAGAATGACCGTAGCTGAATTCCTTGCCACATTCTCACAGTTTAAAGAAGGAAGTCAACCATTCAATGAAGCCAAAGCACTAGAATGGCTAGATGCTAAAGTAAAAAATAAGGAATTCGACATCTCAAATGATGATCGACCAAAAATGGCAAAGATTGGTGACTACTGGAGTGAAGAGTATACCACAGAAATAGTAAACTTATTAAAATAATTCCAAGATGTATTTGCTAGAGATTATAAATACCTCAAAGGCTTAGTCCACGAAATGGGAGAAATGAAGATTGATACTAAACCTGACGTTCGACCTGTGAAGAAAAGGCCATATAAAATAGCTCACAAATATAAAGAGATAGTCAAAAAGGAAATTGATAAAATGCTTGCAGCAAGCATCATCTATCCTATTGACTAATCAGAATGGGAAATTCCAATGGTTTTACAGTCTAAGAAACATGATCCGACCAAACTAAGAATTTGTGTTGACTTCAGGGAACTAAACAAAGTGACACCAACAGACCCATTTCCAACTCCTTATGCGGATGAAATCTTAAATGAGGCTGCAGGACATGAATGCCACTCATTTTTAGATGGGTTCTCAGGTTATAACCAAGTGCCAATAGCTAAAGAAGACCAGAAGAAGACAACCTTAGTGTGTGAATTTGGCTCATTTGCTTACAAGGTTTTGCCTTTTGGATTGAAAAATGCACCTGCAGTATTTTCTAGAATTGTTGTCAAGACATTTCAGGAATACATTTACAAGACCATGGCAGTATACTTTGATGATTGGACAATATACTCCATGTTAAAGGATCATTGTAAATGGCTCAGACTTATGTTGGAGAGATGTCGACAAATTCAACTCTCCCTAAACATCAAGAAATGCATATTTATGACCCCCATAGGGATATTATTAGGGAACATTGTCTGTAAGGAAGGTATTAAGGTTGACTTTGCAAAGATCAAAATTATCCTCAACCTAAAACCACCAGTAAACCCAAAAAAAGTTAAGGTGCTACTTGGCCACACAGGCTATTACAGAAAATTCATAAGATATTATTCAAATATGACCTATCCAATTGAAGAACTATTAAGGGAAGATAAAGAATTCAACTGGAAATAAGAGTGCCACATATCATTCGAGAAATTAAAAAGAAAACTAGTGGAAGCACCAATCCTAAAGTTTCCAAACTGGTCGATCAAATTCCATGTTCATATTGATGCATCAGGCCTAGCAATAGGAGCAATATTAACCCAACCAGGAGATGATGGAATGGATTATCCTATAGTTTACAATAGCAGAAAATTAAACAAGGCTGAGAGAAACTATTAGACAACAAAAAGAGAAGCATTAGGAATGGTCTTTGCACTACAAAAATATCGACATTATCTTCTAGCTAACCCATTTATATTCTATACAGACCACCAGCCACTTAAGTATCTCGTCAATAAACCACTACATCATGGAAGGATTTGTTGATGGCTACTATTCTTTCAAGAATTCGAATTCGAAGGTGTTGTTATACTAGGCAAGTTAAATGTCGGTCCTGACCATTTATTGTGAATCGACATAGGAGAAGAACCGACAAGAGTCGACGATGACTTACCTGATGCACATTTATTTCGAATAGAAGAAGTCCCAACATGATTGAAAAAATAGCCCAGTACTTGGCAGATGGACATGCCCCAGAAGGAATGAGTACAAAGAAGAAACAGATCTTAGCTATGAAGGCTACACCATACAGTCTTATAAATGGATTCTTATACAAAATGGGATTAGATGACATCCTCAGAAGGTGTGTATTAAAACATGAACGAGACAACATTATGCATGAAGCACATTATGGACCAGCAGGAGGACACTTTCAAGCAGACACAACTGCAAAGAAAATCCAACAGTCAGGGTTATGGCGGCCGACACTCCATAGAGATTGTAAATTTTTTTCAGTCGATGTGACAGATGTCAACGACTAGGTAGACCCCTACCTAGTACAAAAATGCCTTTGATATCAGTGAACCCAAGTTTGACATTTGAAATTTGGGCCATAGACTTCATAGGACCGATTCCTATACCAGCAAAAAGAACAGGCGCAAGGTACATCATAACTGCAGTCGAATATGTAACTAAATGGGTAGAGGCTGAACCAGTCGACATATGTTCTAGTGAGATAGCTGCTAAGTTTATCTATGAGAATATCTTCACCAGATTTGGATGTCCACTAACTTTAATTAGTGACTAGGGAACACACTTCATCAATAGAACTATCAAAACCCTAATTGACCAGTTCCAAATCGACCATCGTCAGAGTACAACATACCATCCTCAATCGAATGGAGCGATTGAAGCATTTAATAAAACATTAACAAGAGGACTAACTAAAATATGTAATGCTGATAAGGACGAATGGGACAAGAAAATACCTATAGTATTATGGGCATACAAAACAACATATAAACGTTCGACCGACCAAACTCCTTTTCAACTAGTCTATGGACAAGAAGCAGTAGTTCCACTACACTTACGACAACAGACACCTATCATCGCAGAGACCCTACATGTCGATGTCGAACAAGGAAGAAAGGACTGACTATTGCAACTAAGCAAACTCGAAGAGTACCAACTAATTGCAATACAACATCAAGAAATCTAGAAACAACAACAGAAAGCATGGCACGACTGAAATAGCAAGAACAAAAACTTGTCAGTAGGAGACCTTGCTTTACTATACAATAGTCAAGTAAAAGGCAAACCTAAAAAGCTCCATACATAATGGATGGGACCCTACGTTGTCGAAGATATACATACCAACGGATCAGTCCGACCAAGGACGTTACAAGACATAGTATTTCAGAAACTCATTAATGGAGCCCGACTAAAACACTACAGAAACTAGAAATAAACCTTAAAAGAAAATATCTATAACGACCATAACCGTAAACCAAAAGCTATAAAAACCTAAAAAACCCAAAAAGAAAAATAATACTGAACATACAAAGCACTATGACAGGAAATCACCATTTCGACAACCGACATCATGCCCATCGACATAACACCATCGACCATTTTCATCGACTGACCACTTCCATCGACCATTTTCATAGCCGACATTGACCGACGACCTCAATAGTCCCATCGTGCATTCATGACATCGAGCGTCGAAAGCAATTCGCCATTAACGTACACTCAAGTGTTCTAGCTGGAACATCATGTCTGCCATTAATACACTCATCGATGAAAACATCCATAGCATCGCCTATAAATATTGGACCACTGAAGGATCATTCATCGCAATTCATACAGAGAGAGAATCAAAGCATCCAGTTGACTGACATCCGAGAAACCCTTAGTGAAATAGACTACCAAACCAACACAATGGCACCCAAATAGACTCAATCCTCAACCAAAGCCAAGGAACTACAGACTGCAGACACACCTTTAGTCCGCAGACTAAAGAACATTAAGAATGCCAAGGTACAAGAGGGCTCATGGAAAAAACTATGGGTCGAGATGCAAGAATGGGCTTATGTCAACAAGAAGCCCACTCAAGCCATGGAGAAAATCAAATACAACACCATATTCAACTATGTCAATGCACCGCTCATGGCTAGCTTTGGTGGCACCAAGGAAACCACTGTAAAATTCATCATAAGCTGGTACCACAATGGCCAGTTCTACTTCGACCAACTGGTCGATATCTCTGGAGAAGTCATCTCCAAGCTGATCGGTCTCTCAAACGAAGGAAACCCAATACCAGTCGGTATTAAAGAAGGACTGGTCGAAGAACTCACTGGGTCACCATCGGGAAAAAACTCGAAGGGGTTGATGATTAGTCAAATCACAACCCAAACACCATAGATTGTGGCCAAAATAATAGCAAGAACACTCACCCTAGCAGGTTGAGGCAGCGACCTCAAGTTAGACATGCTAGAAGTTGTCGACACCATTGTGACAAACAGAAAGATATACATATGGGATGAATATGTCGCTGACATGGTCAAGACCATCTGTGAAAGATGCCAAGAAATGGGAGGAATCATCAAGTTCCCTTCCCTCATCTTATGGATAGTCATGTACCATATCTGCCCAGAGGGGAACCCAATCTTTCAGGAACCGGCAAGGTTCCACATGTGGAGATTCAAACCATTCTCCCAGAGAGGAAATTTGCTAGAACTTGAAAATGGAAAGGTCCTATTGGAGAACTGGCTTCAACAGCTCAAAGTCTGCACGACTAGATGGAGGGTGCCTCAAAACATCCGAAGAAGTCTACCGACAAACTCCCACATCCAGCTAGAACTCAACCATACCTTAGTGTGGTACATGTAGGGTGATGAATCAAATGCTAAAGCCCTCGACTATTATCCATCGGTCGACCAGATCTTTCAGGAGCTGTCTCGACAGGATAAAACCAAAATACCATTACCAGTGACTTCTCGATCGAGGAGCCACTAACCGACCAAGAAAAAGAGGAAGACTATGAGCTGAACCTCTATATCAGCACCTTTGTGTCAGAGGAGACACTGGTCAAACACACTGGCCAACTTCAAATCATCATCAAACCTCCAACAGCATAGAGGGCAGAACCCCAGACAGCAGAGCCATAGCCATAGCAGTAGGTAATTACTCCGGCTGCAGAAAGTCTCATCTCGACCCAAGAGCCAAGGGGAGAGACAGAGCCAGAAAACCCAGAATATGCTATCACAAAAGGCATCATTGAAAAATTGTCTAAAGAGATAGAAGCTGCAAGGAAGAAGCTCAATACACAACAACAACAATGAGGAAAAGGTAAGCGCAAGCTTATCATCGCCGACTCATCAAACGATGAGGAGGAACTGGCAGCTATGGCCCTCGACATAATAGAGGATGCCACAACAAATAAGGTGCCGGTGGAAACCTAGTTCCAACGATTTGTCGACGCAGGAGCACTATCGGGTCAACCAAAGAAAGCTAATACCACCCACACGATGACACCTAAAAATGTTGTTGATCTAGTGTCAATGCCTCCACCTCCATCACCGACAAAAGTAACAGAGGAGCAAGTGTCAGAACAACATTCAGTAAGCCCACTCGACTTGTGAAAAAGTGCGCTGATGGAAGCTGTGAAGGCAAAATTTGATAAAGACAGAGATTTGCAGGCATTCATTGAGAAACTGCCTAAGATATTTACGTCGGCCTAGAAGACATCCAAAAAATCACCTCTCTTCGAGGTCGGTGGATACCAACCAGGACATGAATTCTAGTCCAAAACCTTTTCCACTATCACTTCAACTTTCGAGAGAAATCCTGACAAGGAAGCTGAAGTGACCGCACATCGGACTGCAACTATCACTCCGACTGCACCCCAAACCAACCTACCAGCCGCTGCACCGACTGGAGGAGAATAAACTGAGGAGGACATAAATTTCCAAATTAACCAAATGTTCTCCGACTTAGACTCACCTCCCCAACCCGACAACCCATGGAAAAACATAGAAATGGTGGCAGAATCAAATTTGGTTGTTCAACTGTCAAATGAAGGAAAAAAAATTCTTTTGTTTGTACTATCAAATAAATCCCGTACCTAGGACCATATGCAAAGAATAAATTGGTCTAGAACAAACAAATGTTGCTTGTGCAAAGAGAAAGAGGAAAATAATTCCCACGTTGATAAGGATTGTAGTTTTATTAAACAAGTATGGAAGGATTTGGAGATTCCTACAGGAATAAAAATCTGTTGGATAGGAAATTCGGTGGAAGAATGCTTTTAGAACTAGCGCATCAATAATTTAATCGAATCCTATGGAGCTCTCCCAACTATGTTTATTCGGTGTGTCTGGATGGCGAGGAAAATAAGTCTATTTGAAGATAAATATGTTATGGCTTTCCTCTATGTGACTCACAGTAAAAAATGCTTTCTTCTTTCCTCGGGAATTTATTAAAAACAAAATATAGGTGTGTACATCAATGACATTAAAAGAATATCCTACAATTTTTTTTTTATGGAGAAACACAAGGTATAAGAGGTCTTTGCAGAGATGGAGGTACAATATACATCTCAAATATAGAATTAGTTGCTTTTAAAGTCAGGTTGGGTAATGGTACTAACAACTATGCTGATTTATTGGCTTTATGGTTGTTACTCTAGTTAGCAAAGGGAAAAGGTTTAACTAATTTGATAGTTTATGGAAATTCCCAGGTTATTATTAACTAGGTGAGTAAGATAAGCACATTCCATAGTATGCTTCTACTTGATTTTATGGAGGAAATAAATAGAATCATAGACAATTTTGAAGAGATAAATTTCAAACACATATATAGAGAACATAATATGAATATAGATGGTTTCTCAAAAGAAAATGTCATGCTCCAGAAAGGTGAATGGATCATTATGCAAAATGGACAGTCTCTATTAAGACAGTTTTGAATTTTTCTTGAAAATTTTGAAGCTTTTGTATGTTGATTATATTAGAGGATAGAAAGTTTTTAGAAATTTCTAAAGAGAAGTATAAAGCTGCTTATTTATGTTTCTTGAGAAGAAGGCCACACATTTTGTAATCATAAATTCTTTATAGCATCTGAAGTATGTAATATATTATTTCTGAATATATTATGAATCTTTTTTCTTGGAAAAAAATGAAAGGATGAGAGGTGATTTCCCAGGACCAAAATTGCTATACAACACATTGAAATAATCCTTTGTTTAAATTTATATACAAGGAATTGTATTTTTTAATATGATTTTGATATTTAAAACTTTGTATAGGATAAATAAAAACAATATTAAAACAAAATGAACTTGTATTCATTAGAATATTAGCACAACTATTTAACTTGTGTTTGGTGAACATCAATTTAGGTATTCCACGAATAAGTTATATGTTACTTGTTCTCCATGTGTAGTTGTAATCACCAATTGTATATGTCTCAACTACCTATTAACACCCACTTTCTTCTAATTAAATGGGATGTATTCCATGAAGTGTCTATTATCCATGCATCAACTACTAGCTATCCATGCATCAACTACCACTTAGTTTCAATTTTTTTTTAATAGCATCAATAGGTGTTTATATTTACACTGATATGTGTTTATAATTTAGAACTTGGGGTGGAATAACACCTGTTCTTTTACTAGTGCGTTATGATGAGAAGTGTACTATCCAAATTGATTTTATGGCATTTGTTTCAAATTCGAAATAAATGATTATATATATATATATATATATATATATATAATAATAACAACATGTAGCTGATGCATGGATAATGAGAAGTGGTAGACAACCTGTTTAACTAGAAGAAGGCTAGTGATAATATGGGAGTAAGCTAATGTTTAGACTATTTGCACCTTTCCCGACGGTTTTCACCGAAATCTGGCGATGGGAAAATTTGTTGAAATCGTAGTTTCGATTGTTGGAATTCAATTTTCTCTGCAAAAATGGATTCAATGACCTCGATTACCCCTAGGGGTACCTTGATTATGCAATTACAGCAACCCAAAAATGTGATTTCAACAATTTCGGTCGAATTTTCGCCCGAAAATCCATCGAAATACTGGCGCAAATTGTCTAAACATTATGTTACTCCATAGTTGAGGCATAAACAATGATGATTACAACTACTAGTGGAGAACAAGTAACATATAACTTATTTGTGGCATTATCAGTGTTTATCGACCATAAGTTAAGTGGTTGTGTTAGTTTAGAATTCGGTGGGTTGGACTAGCACCTATGCTTTTCCTACATTGCAGGAGGATGAGACAAGTGTAATTTCCAAATTGATTTTATGGACCATTCCATTTTTTTTTTAACAAAAACGGTTGAAGAAATTTTTTATACAAAATGAGTAATTAACTATTACAATAAACTGGACACAGACTGTTCCCAGAGGAAGACCAAGTCCATGCCTCCTTATGCTTCCTTTTCCTTTCTATTTTTTTTCTTTATCATTTCCTATTCTATGAGTGTTGTAACTCCTTATAAACTTCCCAAGCAAGAGAATACAAAATCATAACATTCCAAAGATGTAATGGATAGGTGCACTATAAAGGGATCCAATTTCTCTCGTAAGCCTATTGATCGCATAATAGGTCTCCACAATCTAGTCCCACACCCTTATTGGCCATACTGTCTGCTTGTTTATTATTTTCTCTGAATACATGAAGGAAGTTGATGGCTTTGTAATAATTTACCATACATTTTAATAGATTATGAGTCTTGGTAATTGGATTCTTTCTATTCCTCGTTAGTTTCTATGCTTCCCCAATGACCATACACAAGTCACCGAAGACCACCAATTCCTCAATGCCATCTTTCCTTGCCAGCTCCAATCCTTTTATTAATGCTAACCATTATGCCCCATTATTAGTCTTCATGTCAATTCCCTAGGTGTACTCTTTCATCTTGGATCCTTTAGAATTGAAGTAGACTCCCCACGCTCCTGACATCCCTAGGTTTCCTCTCGAGGCACCATCAAAGAAAAAATAATTGCAGCCCAGTTTCTTCCACCAGCTTTTGAACTCTTTCGAGTTCATTCTTATTTTCCAAGATTGCAAAATTGATTTTTTTTTGGGTTGAATGCATGGTAGATGTGGCGGGAGAACTAGCGATTTGGAGACCCAAACTCTTTCTTCTATTGTCAATGGTTCCTTACTGATGCTCTGCATACACCTCGTGAATAAAACTTCTACCCAAATATTGTTTGCAACTGCTACAACTTTACCCGAAATTTTTTTCCCCCCTCGAAGATCTCTTTATTTCTTGTTGTCCATATCTTCCAGTAGATATATCTTGGAAGAGCTTCACACCCTCACAAAATATGGTTGGTTTAAGAGTGATCCTTTGTAGTAGTCCTTCCAGCAAGCAAATAGATCGTCCCAATTTTTTGGCAATGTCAATTCGGGTTGCAGATCTTTGTAATCTTGATGCCAAACCTCCCTGGAGAATTTGCATTCTTAAAAAAGGTGTTCAAGAGATTCCTCTGACTCTTTGCAAAGAACACATCTCAATGGGCCTTCCATTCCCTTTTTCTTATATTCTCTGTTGTTAGTGTTTTGCGATGGGATAGTATCCAAAAAAACACATTTATTTTGGGTAGAGCATATTTTTTCCAAATCTTCTTGCACTTCATGTCGTTGTTGTAGCTGCTATGATCACCTTCCACCAATCTGTAGCCTTCCTTTGCCGTATAGCATCTTGATTTTCCCCGGCATCATTCATCCTTCAACACGCGGTGGATAGGAGTTGACAACACAGAAATGAGTATATTGTATTTTGAATTGAGTTGGTCGATATACAGATCGAGCCAACCGGCCCACCTCCCATGGTTTATCTAGACAGAGATATCGTGAAGGGTGTGGATATTCATGCTATCTAGGATCTGTTTTAATTCTGGGAATTCCTGCAATAGGTCGGTAGGGGAAGCGATTCCACATTTTTCAGACCAAATTTTTGTATCCTTTCCATTTCATAGTGTCCAATTCAATTGATCAGTTAGGATATGCATAACGTTTTTACACAGCTCCCATATCAGTGAGCCTTTTCTATCCATGTTTATATTGTCCACACATCTCTTTCTGGTTTCATTCAGGTATTTTTTTTAATGGTTTCCTTCCACCACGTTCCTTTTCCTGTTACGATTCTCCATAGAATATTAGCTCTGAGAGCTAAGTTCATTTTGCTTGGATCTCGTATCCTAACTCCTCCATAGATTTTTGGTCTGCAAACAGTTTCCTAATTCACCGAATGAATTTTTTTTAGGTTGTTTGATTTGCCTCCTTGCCACATAAATCTTCTGATTTCTTTTGTAAAGTCTTTCATAATTTTTTTGGGGAAGGAGAGATCGAGCATGAGTAAATGGGGTAGGCAGAAAGAATGGAATTAATAAGGGTGAGATTTCTATCCAGATTAAGCCACCTTGTCCCCCATGAGTTAATTTTGTTCTTCATCTGGTCTATCATCCCTTGCTAGTCAACAACCCTTTTTTCCCTTCAAAGATTTGGATCCCAAGGTAATTGAAGGAATTCCATGTTGCATTTCCTTTGAATCCAAGGTTCCTTGCTATCTTTTCCAACATTCCCGGGGGAAGTTCCAACCATAAAATTTGGACTTGGTTGAGTTCACTTTGCCATCGGTTTCTTTGAGGAAAGTAGATATAGTGCATTTGAATCATTGTGCAATTGTAATAAATGATCCTCCTAACGGAATGGTATCATCAGCAAACTATGCATGGTCAGAAAATTTCACTCCTCTAGCTATCTTCAATCCTTTTAGATCACCCGACTCCTGCAATTGCTATAGATTTCTACTCATAGCTTCAGCCACCAGGAGGTAGAGGAATGGGGACATTGCACAGCCTTGCTGGAGCCCCCTAGTTTCCTGAAAGAATTTGGAAGGTCTACCATTTACTAATGGTGCAATCCACGGCCTGCTTATACATGCTTTTACCCATCTTACAAATATTTTGGAAAATCCAAACTTAGACATGACTTCAAAGAGAAAAAAGTGATTTACTCTATCAAACGCATTTTCCATGGCCATTTTAATGGCCATACCTTGTTGCTTCCTTTCCACACTAGAGTGTATCGATTCCTGAATGATGATAATATTTTTCAGAATCTTTTGCCCTACTACAAAACCTCCTTGTGAATCTGAGGTGAGGTGACCCATGATGCTTTTCATTCTAGTAGCTAATATTTTTGACAGGATTTTATATGACGTATTGCATAATGAGATTGGTCTGAATCTATAAAGTGTTAGAGGACTCTTTTCATTTAGAATTAAAGCCAGGAAGGATGAGTTAGTGGCCCCACCAATCTTTTTTTTTCCTTGTCCAGTTTAACAATTTTTTCAGACATTCTTTTATTATATCACAGGCTGCTCTGTAAAATTTAATTGTGAAACTGTCTGGCCCCAATGCTTTATCGGCATGGAGTGACCAGATTGCATTTCTTATCTCGTATTCCATAATGGGTTTTTCTATCTCCCTATTCTCTACATGTTTTATGAGTGAGGGTATACCATGGAGTAAATCCCCTTGTGCTTCCAGATCTGTCTCACCTGTGTCTGTGTAGAACTCTTGATAATGAATGAAGGCGTTGTCCTTTAAATATTCCTTCCCTGTTATCTTGTTTCCATGATTATCTTTCATCTCTTTGATGACATTGTAACTTTGTTGAACCTTGGCTTGCTTGTGAAAGTACTTAGTGTTGCGATCTCCACCTTTCAGCCACGTCTGTCTAGACTTTATTCTCCATACCTCTTCTATATGCCTTGCAGCGTTTAGAATTTTGGGATTCAACTCTTTCTCCTACTTCAGATGCATTGGAGTCACCTGGCCCACTTCCATTATGGATGGCATAGCAGCTAATTCACTTTGGAGTTTGATTTTTTGCTTGTTTGGATTCTCAAAGTCTTCCTTCACCCAATTCTTTAAAGCAACTCTCACTAATCTTAATTTTGATTCCCAAATGTAACTAGGAAATCCATAGTGTTCGATATTCCACTCCCTTTGGATTAAATCCAAAATGTTAGCATCATGCAGCCAGATCAGGTTGAATCTAAAAGGAATGGCCCCGAGATTGACTAGAGGGGATAAAATCAGAGCTATTGGATTATGGTCTGAGACTACTGAAGGGAGAGCGAGAGAGGTTGGGAGGAGGTATTTCTGTAGGAAGGTGGAGCTTACCAAAAATCTATCCATCGTTTTCGCTACATGCCCGATTCCAGTTCTTCTATTGCTCTAAGTGTGCTTTCCGTTCCTCAATGGGATGTCCAACAAATCCAGATATGCCATCAAGTCCTCCATATTCTCACCAAAAGGGTCCCTAAACTTTGTTCCTCCTCGTTTATCAAATTGTGCCTTAATGGTATTGAAGTCCCCTACAATAATGAGATCTTTTCCATGCAACTCCTCCTTTAGTTTGTTGAGATCTTCCTAGAATGTTGTCTTATCCCTGAAGTGTGTTGGCCCATATACATTGCAAATGTACAAAGGGGTTAAGTCCTCCTTTCCCTAAATTTCTTTCAATAACCAGTGATGGATTTCCCTAATTGATTTGACCAAGAATTTACCTGAGATTATGATGGTTATTCCCACAGATGCTCCTTTGGAGCTTATGGCTTTACCTTTGTTATTTTTCTAGAAATGACATGAAAGTGCCTTAGCCTCCACATATGTCATTTTTGTCTCTTGGAGTAGAAGTATGTCTAGCCTCTCATATTTGATTATCTCCTTTATTGCTTCTACTTTTCTTAATCCTCCCAGACCCCTACAATTCCAAGAGACAGTTTTCAACAGTTCTTTATTGATTGAGATCCTGCTCGAGATCTGCCATCTGTTCTTTCACCTCCTATATTTTTATGGAACTGGAGGAGTTTCGTTTTCTCGATACTTCTCTGTCTCCCTATCTTCAACTCTCTTTATGCTTCTTGCTCTCTTAGATATCTTTGTGACTTCCTTCCTCTTGTAATTGGTTGCAAGGCTACTTCATGCGATTCTTGTGATCCTTGTGAAGGAGATCATTCTGGAGAGTACCCCTACACCGTGACTCTGCTATGTTTTACCATCTATGCCTAGGTTCCCCCTAGTGTTCTAGACCCTTCCGAAGATTTTCCGTTCCTTTCATTTCTGGGAGATAGAGGAGGGAAACTCGTGGTTACATGGGTTTCTTCTTCTTCTTTTTTGACTATTATTATTTCCAAAGGGGGTATTTATCCCTCTTCCATGAGCGGTGCCTTGAATTGATTATTGGTCGAGACTTCTTTTGCTTCTTTATACTTTTCCTTGCTTATCTTTTGTTGCACCTCACTTGATACTGGAGGAGTATGTCTTCCCCTTTTTTATTGTTTCCACCCTTCCTCTTGATTTTTTTCTGAGGTTTCTTGAATTACCTTTGGGAAGTTTTTGACAAAGTGACCATACTCATGGCACTTCTTGCACTTGAATGGTAGTTGCTCACAGTCACCCTTTTGCATGTGTTCCCATCCATCCATGTATAAGTTTATGGCTTATGGCAGGCCTTTCTCTAGATCTACTTCAACGCAGATCCTTGCGCGAGAAAACAAAGGGCCCTTTGGTTTACCTTTGTCAATGTAATTGCCGAGAGAGTTCCCTATTGCTTGTAGCATTTCATTATTCCAGCCGTGTAGGGGCAGGTGTGGGAATCTGAGCCAAACCGGGACTGCCAATGGCACATCCTTTTTTGGGTCGAATGATAGGCTCCAATGATTTAGATATAAACCACGACCCATGAAATAGGGACCGCTCCTAAAGATAAGATCTCTGTCAGCTTTTTTTCAAACAAGAAGGTGAAGAATCCCTTTCCGCAAAAGCGTTATTGTAGACCCCCAGATATCAAGGGAATCCAGTTCTTATTTATCCAGACCTCCATAGTTTTTGGCGAAGGCCGAATTCTAGTAAACTGACCTATCAGACCTTTATCATTCAAAGCTAGGTCTTTTAGTTTTGGAGCTGCTGACATGATCTGGATTCTAGGAGCTGATGCTCGCTTCAAGAAGTTCACATTACTGGATTGCAGGATGGACAAAGATGGGGGAGAAGTGGTAGCCACCAAAGCCTTGAATTCTTCATCTAAGATTCTTCGATGCTCCTCCCTTCTCAGATCGGGGGGTGGATCCATTCCAAAAGATTCCCTAGAATATCCCGTAGCTGATTCAGTTGACTTCGAGTTTGATCATGATGCAGATCTAATCTAAAATTCAAAAATTATGGCTGCGTATAGTAGCAGTTCCCAAACTCCAAGCTGTGTTGGTTGCACCACGTAGATCGTTGGGTGATCCATGCAAATATGTTGTTGGTTACGTCGGCTCTGTATGCACGATCGCGGTGTCTTTGAATTTTGTATTTTATAATCCCCATTCCAAATTCAAAATAAAAAATGATATATATATATATTATATATAATTGGTAGTTGATTCATGGATAACTAGTAGTTGCTGTATGGATAATGGTATTTGTGTTAGACAACCCATTTAACTAGAAGAAGGCGGTTGATAACATATATTTGAGGCATAGACTACGGGTGATAACAACTAGAGATGGAGAAGAAGTAACATATATCATGTTTGTGACACTTAACTTGTGGTCTATCGATGTTACCTGGCCACAATTTAAGTGGGTGTGCCAGTAATTATTTATTTTGAATTTGGAACCATGACCATAAAATCAATCTAGAGAGTACACATGTCTCATCCTCCTAAAATCTAGGAAAAACATTAGTGATAGTCCACCCCAAATTCTAAAATATAAACATCTATCTGTATAATTACGTCAATAGGCATTTTTATTTCATTGAGTCACTAGTACCATTGGGTCCACTTGGTCTAATGAATCCACATGTACCCATCACTAGAGTGTGGGGAACAATGATTGAGGCTGACTGCACTTGCATGCATCAGTTTAGGCGCCTCCTAGACCAATCCCTACAATTTAGGATCCACTAGGAGTGTCAGCACCAACCTCCTTTAGTTGTTGATAGTTGGTGACTAGTCAAGCCTAGTTATGAAGCAGTTACAGTCAATTACTTTCAGTTAGCACCAGTATTTGCATGGATGCATGTGAGAAGGATCCTTTTATCCTATTTATAATGGCATGGCTCCCAGAACCAACCCCGAAATAGAGCCCAATTATGTTACAAAATTTGGGAATCAAATCCCAACCCATCATTTGAATCCTAACCACTTCCTGAGCTGGCATACCCACCATGATTATTTACCCGAAATCAGCCTTGCAGCATAGTAGACATGTTGGTCCAAAAATGGAAACGCAGGATATGAGAAGCATGCTCGCTTGATCTAATGGTGATGCTCCTTAACAGTTTTTGGTTTCTCAGACATGACCCGCGTTGTCGATTCTTGCTCAATTCTCCAATTGAGCTTCGTATCTGTGCTAATCTTTCCTTCGCGCACCTTGCGTCATGTGAAATCGCTTTCTGGCCGTAGTGTAACACCTCGGTTTTGACCCTGTTTGCATTTAAATAATATGATGTAAATAATCATGGTGTGGAGCTCAAGGAAAAATCCCCACCATCGATTTAGTGTTTTGTTTCGACGATTAAGATTTAGGCCGATGGTGTTTTTATGCTAGCTGAACGTTATAAGTTTGGACATCATGTTAGTTTGCAATTTTTAATTAAAATCCTACAACTAGCTATGTCAATGCAACAAAAATGAGATGGGGACATGATTTTTCCTAAGGATAAGGGGGGGATTGCAAGAGTGGGTAGAGCGCCATTTTTGGGAAAAACGTTTTTAAATTTTCTTGGGAAGGAAAACACCAAAAACACCTGCCTTTCCCTCATGCAGTCGCATTTCACCTTCCCCTCATGATTTGGACTGTGTTGAACATTTGGCAAGGGGGATTCTGGCATTCACGCAGCAAGCCAAACAGCTAAAAGTCTTGATCCTTCAGGAATTTTCTTGTTCTATGAATTGTTTTCCTTTTTATGATTTTCCTGTCTGTTAGTCGTTTCCTGAATGTGAATGCCCAGAATCCAATTGGTGTTCTTGAATTGAATGACCAGCAAACGATTTCCTTTTGGGAATTGCAGTAGTAGGTTTGGCTTGGGAAATGCTCAGAAATTTGTAATTGCTGTGTGTGTGTGTATTCCTTGGCTTCTATTATGTTTTGTTAATTCCAGAACTGAGATCGTTGTGTGTACATCCTCGTTTGACATATGAACTGATTTGGGGAATGGAAATGGAGTCTGTACTTACTTGATAAACCCAGTGTGTGAAGGAACCTAACAAACCAATCTAGATGGTTGGTTTTCTTCTTTGCATACCCTAAAAAACACTGGAAGGGAAGGCATGGCCCGAGGGATTATGTAGCAGAGAAGGGGATGCTTCCTTGTGTTGGGTGTGTAAATTTTTAGAAGTCATGCTAGATCCAGTGTAGGCGTCCATAGCTTTGGGATTGAGCTCACTAGCTTAGCAGTCAGTCTTTCCACCTCTTTGGTAGCCTGATAAACCCAACTAGAAGGATGGCTTGGCTGGAAGCTTGATAAACCCATCTGTTGGCTTGGTTGTGTCTCATGTGAAACTTGGGTTAAGTGTAAGCCACTGTCTGTGTAAGCCTGATAAACCCAACTGGAAGGATGGCTTAGCTGGTATCCTAATAAACCCATATGTTGGCTTGGTTGTGACTTGTATAAACTTTGGCTATGTGTAAATCACTGCCTGTGTAATCCTGATAAATCCAACTGTGTTGGCTTGGTTGAGTTTTATTGTATCCTTGGCTATGTGGAAGTCTGCTAGTGTTCCTTATTCCTTGGGGAAATCATGCCCAGCTCGGGGGTGGTAGTGTTACTGAGAAATTGATGAGGACACTGGCCTATGGTTGGGTGGAACGTTGCAGCGACATAGCTGGTTATGGGATGGGCTTCTCATAAAGATAAGTATTTTTTGTGTTTCAATCCCTCCAACCGTACTTGTTTATAAATGAATATGAATGTGATGAATGCTGGAATGGAATGTATTTGATGCAAATGTATATTTCATGAATGATGTATATGTGTATGTAATTTTATTTCAATAAATTTTCTAATTTGTTATGGAATTAGATCGGCCAGATTTGTGATGGCCTGAATGCTCAAAATCAGTTTTAGACTTAGAAATTTTTATGAATAGATCGAATTTCCACAGATTTTTCCTTCCGCAACCTGCAGGATGCAGGATGCAAAAATGCGCTTTGCAGAAGTTTGGACTCCACAATTTCCTTTTTGCAATTTCCCTTCTGCAACTTGCGGGATGCGGGATGCGGAAATGTCATTTTGCGAAATCTGCTTTCCGCACTTTGCGGGATGCGGGATGCGGAAATGACTTATGGTAAATTTTGATTTCCGCAACTTCGATCTCCGTAATGGTTGTTCCGCATGTGGGATGCAGGATGCAGAATATGGCATGCGGGATGTCAGGTGTGAGAGTGAAATTTTGATATGTTTTCGATTCTGCAAGTGAAGCTCTCCGCACCATTGATTTTCTATGGGATGATTCTCCACTGTTCCATCTATCTACGATTGGGGAAGATAAAGAGTTATACACGGTCTGGATCAGAATGTTAGCAAGGGAAATTCTTGCTTATGTAGATATTTAAGAAAAAAAAAATTGGGAAACATCATACGAATGCAGAATCAGAGATAGGTAACTCAGGTAGAAGAGTTTGGTCACGTTCTCTCCTCCAGGGCGGGAGGGGATGTGATAGTGTGGTATCAGAGTTGCAGCTTGCAGCATTGGGCCTGGATGGGCCAGAATCAGTTGTTAAAAAGATAACTGATACCAACTTATAGTACACTATAGTGTGGTATCAAAGCAAGGTTGCAGCATTGGGCCTGGATGGGACGGAATCAATTGTTAAAAAGATAAGAATACCCTCTGATACCAACTTGTAGTACACTAAAGTGTGGTATTAGAGTTGTCTGTTGCAGATTTGGGCCTGGATGGGCAGGAAAGAAGAGTGGTTACAGTATTGGGCCTCGATGGGCCGATTTGGATAGTTACAGAGCTGTTGGTTAATAGTTCCCACGTATCGTTGGTTGCATGACAAAGAAAAACTACCATGGGCAGTGGGTAAGTGATTTTGGTTTTGATTATATCTAACATTTTTGTTATCTAACACATTTTTGCAAAATTACATTCTCCTTTATAAAGGGCAATGCAATTCTGAATAGTTGGTTCGGCCATGAGGACATATGATATGAATGATTATGCATAGGACCCCAATGCACATGAGGAAGATGCTATGGGGGAAAATGTCAGAATTAGAATGCTAAGACAGAGTCTAATGGGGGGAGGTTTCAAGATACTCCCCCATACTTTGCAGCCACCATGAGAAGCCTCAGGGTGGAGGTACAGAGCTATGGAGGAGACAATGAAATACTGATTAAGGCTCAGGAGGAATAGAATTAGCTAAACACAACCATATTGTGCAGTTTGACAGACATTTAGAGAAAGATGAACTCTGGGGGCCTGACAGTAAATCCAGAAGGAAGTAAGAACACTGCTAGAATATGAAAGTGATCTCCTAGTGGTTCGTCTGACTCTAAAAAACCCACTGATGGTTAAAGTTTTTCCTCTCATGATAATAAAAGGAAGAGATCTCCTAGTGGGTCGCCTCACTCTGAAAGATCCACTGAAGATTTGGGCTCTTCATCTCACAGGAGTAGTAGGAAGAGGCATTACCAAAACCGCTCACGAGATGAATTCAGGAAGGCAAAGCTACCAACCTTCAATGGTGAGGTAAAGATTGGTCAATAAGCTAAAGCTTGGATTCTCGGAATAAGAAAATATTTCCAAGTCCAAGATTATTCTGGAAATATGAAAGCTCGAGTAGCCATTTTCAATTTGACTGGAAGAGTGTCTATTTGGTGGGAACACTTCAAGCAAGTAAAGAAGATAAATGAAAGGAAGATTGTCTAGAAACAGTTCCAGAAATATTTCAAGTAGAAGTACCTCTCTGATCAGTACTATGATGATAAAATCAAAGAATTCCATGAGATGAGATTGGGACAGTAGATTATGGAGGAATATGCAAACAAGTTCTTGGAACGACTGAGGTATGTCAGTTATATTAAAGATGAGAAGGTAAAAATACAACACTTTCTGAATGGACTGCTTCAGTCCTACAAAGACTGAATTGAGTTCTATGAACCCAGAACTCTAGAAGAGGTGATAAGAAAAGTTAAGTATTGCTATGAGAAAAGCAAGAGAAAACTTGATTACCAGAAGGCGTGGAAGAACAAGATGAATGAGAAGTATGATCAAAGGAAGAGAGGTTTCAAACCTCCTAACTTCTGGAATCAGCAGAAGCAGCCATTCCAAGCTAAGAAGCAGCCAGCCAGAGTAGTGGGAGAAAATCCAAGAGAACTGCAGCAGAACAAAGAGCCTCTCCAGTGTTGGAAATGTGGAGGACCCTATTTGCGCAGGTTCTATCCACTGCAGAATGAGAATGTAAGGCCAACATACAATATTCAAGAGGCATAAATAGTGGGACAAGTAGCAAGGGTCGTACCTAGAATTTATGCAGCCCTAGAAGATAGCCAGGAAGATCACCAGTCAACGGTGGTTGAAGTTGCATGTAAGATTGTTGAGCAATCCATTTCTATTTTGATTGACCTTGGTTCTACTAACAATTATATTGCTCCTAGAGTAGTGGAGGGTTGTGCTGTTAGGAAATCAAAGCATAGAAAGTCGTGGTTAGTTCATCTAGCCACTGCAACTAAGAGAAAATTTAATGAAGTAGTGGAGAAATGTCCATTGGTGATAAATGGACTGAGCACTTGTGTATATCTGAATGTTCTACCACTTGGTTCCTACGATGTTCTCATTGGAATGGATTGGTTAGAATCTCACAGGGTGAAGTTTGACTATTATAACAAGACTTTTGAATGCATGGATGAAGAAGGGAACCCAGTAGTTGTAAGAGGAATTCCAAAGCTAATCTCTGTAAGGAAGATTTCAGCAATGCAATTAAAGAAGTTTTGTAGAAAAGATTGTCAGTTGTATGCATCCCATATTAAGGAGGCAACAGAGAATGAAAATCTAAAGTGGGAAGACTATCATGTGTTACAAGAATTCAGGGATTTTTTTCCTGATGAGATTCCAGTGCTTCCTCCAAAGAGAGACATTGATTTGATGATTGATCTTGTGCCAGGAGCAGCACCAGTGTCCAAAGCACCTTACAGAATGAGTACACCAGAAATGTTAGAGCTGAAGGTGCAGCTGCAAGAATTGTTGGAGAAAAAGTATATCAATCTGAGTGTGTCTCCTTGGGGAGCACCAGTTCTGTTTGTGAAGAAGAAAGATGGTACACTCGGATTGTGTATTGATTACATGCAGCTGAACAAAGTCATGGTTAAGAACAAATATCCCTTGCCGAGAATTGATGACCTCTTTGATCAAATGAAAGGAGCAAAGGTATTTTCCAAGATTGACTTGAGGTCTGGTTACCTACCATCAGGTGAGAATCAAGGAAAAATACATTCATAAGATAGCCTTCAAAACAAGGTATGGACATTATGAGTTTGTAGTGGTACCATTTGGTCTCACAAGTGGCACCAGCAACATCTATGTGCCTTATGAATAGTGTCTTCAATAGGTATTTAGACAATTTTGTTCTTGTTTTCCTTGATGACATTCGTGTTTATTCTAAGAATGAAGAAGAGCATGAAGAACATTTGAGACTAACATTGCAATTGCTCAGAGAACATCAACTATATGCAAAGCTAAGCAAGTGTGACTTATATAAATATAGAATTCAGTACTTGGGTCACATTATTTCAGAAGAGGGTATATCCATGGACCCTGAAAAGATTGAAGTTATCAAGAATTGGCCTACTCCAAAGAATTTAACAGAGGTAAGATATTTTCTGGGGCTTGCAGGATACTATAGGAGATTTATTGAAGGATTCTCCAAGGTTGCACATGCTATCACATCTTTGCAAAGGAAGGGGATAAAGTTCGAATGGACCTCAAAGTGTGAAGAAAGTTTCCAGCGGTTAAAGTATCCTCTCATTAGTGCACCAGTCTTAAAATTTGCAAACCCAGAGAAATATTTTGTGGTATGTACGGATGCATGCGAACAAGGACTTGGAGGAGTTCTTATGCAAGACAACCACGTGATATGCTATGAATCCAGAAAGTTGAAGGAGCATGAGAGGAATTATGCCACTCATGATCTGGAACTTGCAACCATAGTACATGCTCTCAAGATGTGGAGGCATTACTTTATGGGAAAAAAATTTGAATTAAGGACAGACCACTGTGGTTTGAAATATTTGTTTGATCATCCTACTCTAAATGCTAGGCAAGCTAGATGGCTAGAATTTTTACGTGAGTTTGATTTTGAAATCAAGAAGATAAAAGGAAAAAAGAACAAGGTAGCTGATGCACTCAACAGAAAGGTGCAAGAGAAGCATGTGGCATCTATTAGTAATTTCCAATCAGATTTGAGACAACAGAT
This sequence comes from Pseudotsuga menziesii, assembly GCA_001517045.1. Lineage (NCBI taxonomy): Eukaryota > Viridiplantae > Streptophyta > Pinopsida > Pinales > Pinaceae > Pseudotsuga > Pseudotsuga menziesii. The sequence continues at coordinate 282,196 of LPNX010243279.1, read as the reverse complement.
TGTTAACCATAATGTTGAAGATGAAATGTATGTGCAGGTAAAGGATAAATTACAGCAGTAAAGCCTTGAAAAGAAGTATGAAGGTTATAAGTTAGAAGAGGAAGGACTTCTTACTTATAAGAGTAGAATGTATATTCCAAATGTGGTAGAGTTGAGGAGGATTGTTATGGATGAAATTCATCAAACTCCATATTCTGGTCACCCAGGATATCAAAAGACAATTGCTATTGCAAGGAAGCAGTACTTTTGTCCAAGCATGAAGAATGACATGGATGAATATATTTCAAGGTGCACGAAGTGTCAGCAAGTGAAGGTTGAACATCAACACCTAGCAGGCTTGTTACAACCTTTGTTGGTTCCAGAATGGAAATGGGAAGTTATTTCCATGGATTTTATTACAGGATTGCCAATGACTTGGAGACAACATGATTCCATCATGGTTGTGGTGGATAAGTTAACGAAGGCAGCTCATTTTATACCAGTTAAGTCCATGCACAAGACGGATGAAATCGCTAAGATTTTCATGAAGGATATTTTTAAATTGCATGGATTTCCTAAGACAATAATCTCTGACAGAGATGTTAAGTTCACCTCTAATTTTTGGAAAGGATTGTTTGCAGACTTGGGGACAAAGTTGAATTTCAGCACTACCTACTATCCTCGGACTGATCGTCAGACCAAGAGAGTTAACCAAGTGCTTGAAGACATTCTTCGCATGTATGTGATGGACAAAGCATCCAAGTGGGAAGACTATTTACACCTGGTAGAGTTCGCTTATAACAATGGACAATAAGCATCCTTGGGGATGACTCCATATGAAGCTTTGTATGGAAGGAGGTGCAGAACACCAGTAACTTGGGATAACCCTGTGAATAGAGTTGTGATCGGTCCAAAATTGCTCAAGGAGATGGAGCAGGAAGTTGTAAAAATCAGATAGAATCTAAAGGCAGCCCAAGACAGGCAGAAAATCTATGCAGATAAGCATAGGGTGAACATTGATCCAGATTTTTGTGTGAACGAAATGAAAGAACATATACAGAATCATAATCACAGACATTTTGTAAAGATAACAAAGATACAATAAACACATATTCTATTAAATGGCATAAATAGAACAGACTGTAATACAATTGTTAGAATGGTGGTAGCTATCTCTGAGAAGATATGTGACTGCTACACTCATCCATGCCAAGCTAAATACAAAATGAGGCCAAAGGGGCCTATTTATAATAATAATGAGGGTGAGAACCTCAAAATTCCAAAACGTAACCCTAGAAGATGAACCATGATAAATTTTGTGGCGCTAAGGTGGTAAGTTGAATAGTCAACTTCCCGGGGTCATAATTTTTGTATACGATCTCCGATCTGGGAGTTCGATAGCTCGTTGGAAAGTTCTATCTAAGATTTACAAATTTTGGTCAAGAAAACGCATGCCAATGGCAACCATTTGGCCTACGAATCACCAAAAAACATCGTTTAGGGCCTCAAAACGGCCTCGAAAGTTTGGGACCCAAAAAACTGTAGAAAAATAACTAGGAAACAACCACAATGGACAATTGTTTTGAGCCAGTGGAATAGGTGGGTGGCCACCGATCTCCATCTGGATAAAACATAGAGTTTAGCATTAGGAATCATGTTTACCTCAGGGTGAAGGCAAATAAAAGTTCGTTGAATCTTGGGAGTTGTGCCAAGTTGTCTCCTAGATACTTTGGGTCATTCGAAGTGCTTGAAAGAATAGGACCAGTTGCATATAGAATTGCATTTCCTGCTAGCACTAGGGCTCATAATGTTTTTCATGCTTCTTTGCTTAAGAAATATGTACATGATCCTAACCACGTAATAAATTGGGATGTGATGCAGGTGGAACTAGAGGGAGAGCTCAAATCGAGCCTATGGGCATCCTCGCCAGGAAGGTCACAATGCTCCAGAACCGAGCAATAGGACAGGTAAAGGTGCAATGGGAGCACTATGGTCCTGAAGAATCTACGTGGGAGCTGTAGGATGCAATGCGGCTGGCACTTCCATTTTTGTTCAATTCTGCGGAGTGCTGAGGGTAGTACCAGCATATCACTTTTGTTCAAATGTTGTAAAGCACTGAGGACAGTGTTGTTGAACGGGGAGGGGAATGTAACACCCTGGTTTTGATCCCATTTTCATTTAAATAATGTGATGTACATAATCATGGTATCGAGCTTAAGGCAAAAGCCCCACCATCGATTTAGTGTTTTGTTTCACCGATTAAGATTTAGGTTGATGGTGTTTTTATGCTAGCTGAACGTTATAAGTTTGGACATCATGTTAATTTGCAATTTTTAATTAAAATCCTATAGCCAGTTATGTCAATGCAACAAAAATGAGATGGGGGCATGATTTTTCCTAAGGATAAGGGGGGGATTGGAAGGGGCAGAAATTCGAAATGGGCAGAGTGCCATTTCTGGGAAAAACGTTTTTAAATTTTCTTGGGCAAGAAAACACAAAAAATGCCTACCTTTCCCTCATGCAGTCATGTTTCACCTTCCCCTCATGATTTGGACTTTGTTGAACATTTGGAAAGGGGGATTCTGGCATTCACGCAGGAAGCCAAATTGCTCAGAGTCTTGATCCTTCAGGAATTTTCTTATTCTGTGAATTGTTTTCCTTTTTATGATTTTCCTATATGTTAGTCATTTCTTGAATGTGAATGCCCAGAATCCGATTGGTGTTCTTGAATTGAATAACCAGCAAACGATTTCGTTTTGGGAATTGGAGTAGTTGGTCTGGCTCGGGCAATGCTCAGAAATTTGTAATTGTTGTGTGTGTGTGTGTGTGTATTCCTTGGCTTATGTTATGTTTTGTTAATTCCAGAACCAAGATCGCTGTGTGTACATCCTTGTTTGACATCTGAATTGATTTAGGGAATGGAAATGGAGTCTAGACTTGCTTGATAAACCTAGTGTGTGAAGGAACCTCACAGGCCAATCTAGAGGGCTGGTTTTCTTCTTTGCATACCCTGCATAATACTAGAAGGGAAGGCATGGCCTGAGGGACTATGTAGCAGAGAAGGGGATGCTTCCTTGTGTTGGGTGTGTAAATTTTTAGAATTCATGCTAGATCCGGTGTAGGTGTCCATAGCTCTGGGATTGAGCTCACTAGCTTAGCATTTAGTCTTTCCATCTCCTTGGTAACCTGATAAACCCAGCTGGAAGGATGGCTTGGTTGGAAGCTTAATAAACCCATCTGTTGGCTTGGCAATGTCTCATGTGAAACTTGGAATAAATGTAAACCACTGTCTGTGTAAACTTGATAAACCCAACTGGAAGGATGGCTTGGATGGTAGCATGATAAACCCATCTATTGGCTTGGTAGTGACTTGTATAAACTTTGGCTATGTGTAAATCACTGCGTATGTAAGCCTGATAAACCCAACTGTGTTGGCTTGGATGAGTTTTATTGTATCCTTGGCTATGGGGAAGTCTGCTAGTGTTCCTTATTCCTTGGGGAAATCATGCCCAGATCGGGGGTGGTAGTGTTGCTGAGAGATTGATGAGCACACTGGCCTATGGTTGGGTGGAACGTTGCAGTGACGTATTAGAGGAAATTTCAACTCAAAATGGGCCTTTTAACTTTTATTCAAATTCCATGTCATCATGTGTTAGCCAATGAAATTGCTTTAAATTTGAAATACCGTATAGGTCTTAAACACTTTTTTAATATAAATTTGGGGATAGGTATCATAAAAAAAACTACTTTTTTTGTTTGTATTTTTGACATATCTCCCCGTGTTTTTACTCAAATTTCAATCGGGAGAGCTCGTTGGATGCGGAATTAAATTCTGCATCCAACGAGTACCCACTCGGCATACTTTTGATGGACCCAACTACCCCAAAAACAAGAAATGCCTGAAAAAACGGAATGATGACAACATCATTCCATTTTTTCAGGTATTAGAGGGGTCCATCAAAAGTATGCTGAGTGGGTACTAGTTGGATGCGGAATTTAATTTCGCATCCAATGAGCTCTCTCGATCGAAATTTGAGTAAAAACACGGGGAGATATGTCAAAAATACAAACAAAAAAGTAGTTTTTTTCTTTTCTTCCTCCAAAATTAATAAATATTATTTTATTATTTTAACTATTATTTTATTAATTCATTTTAGGAGGCCCATTTTGAGTTGAAATTTCCTTTAATATGATAGTTGGTTGTGGGACAAGCTTCTGATAAAGATAAGTATTTCTTATGTTTCAATCCCTACAACTGTACTTGTTTATAAATGAATATGAATGTGATGAATGCTGGAATGAAATTTATTTGATGCAGATGTATATTTCATGAATGATGTATATGTGTATGAAATTATATTTCCATGAATTTTATAAGTTGTTATGGAGCTAGATCGACCGGATTCGCGATGGCCTGAATGCTCAAAATCAGTTTTAGACTTAAAAATTTTTATGAACAGATCAAATTTCCGTAGATTTTTCCTTTCGCAACTTCCTTTCCACAACCTGCGGGATGCAGAAATGCACTTTGTAGAATTTTGGACTCCACAATTTCTCTTTCCAAACTTGCGGGATGCGGGGTGCGGAAATGTCGTTTTACGAAATCTTCTTTTAGCAATTTGCGAGATGCATGATGCGAAAATGACTTATGGTAAATTTTGATTTCCACAACTTTGATTTCCGAAATGGCAGTTCCACATGTGGGATGTGGGTTGTGAGAGTGAAATTTTGATGTGTTTTCGATTCCGCAAGTGAAGCTCTCTGCACCGTTGATTTTCTGCGGGATGATTCTCTACCGTTCGATCTATCTGTGATTGGGGAAGATAAAGAGTTATACATGGTTTGGATCAGAATGTTAGCAAGGGAAATTATTACTTATGTACATCTTTATGGAAAAAAAAGAATCAGGAATCATCATATGAATGTAGAATCAGAGATAGGTAACTTAGGTAGAAGAGTTGGGTCACGTTCTCTCCTCTGGGGCAGGAGGGGATGTGACACGTATATTTCCTCTATGCAAGAGATTGACCGTCATGCGCCTTGAACCTTTATGCGATTTCATGATCATTCACCTCGTTAACCCCCTTGCTCCTTTTGTCAGTGAAACCATTTTGAGCCGTTAAGCTGGGCCCCATCAAATCCCTATCGTTGAGTGGTGCGGGACCCCTGAGTATTTCACATTGACTTCTTTGGTTAACTGTCGTGCACTTTCGGTTAGGCTAAATTGATCAGTTTGGACAAGGGAGGATTATAATCCTAACACCCCCCTGAATGCTAACTTGGACAACTGTGGGCCTTGGTAACTAAGACAATAGGTCACCCATTACATATAAATGCAAAAAGTAATTGCTTAATACAAACAAGGAAACGGGGAAAAACCTCATGGGAAAAATACGCCCCCTCAAACTAAGCAGGTAGAATCGAGATTCAAGATTTCATATCAAGAGAAAAGATTCCTCTTTGAAAAAAAACTTGAGAAAATGTTGTTGCAACCTTCATCTCTATGGTGTCGTGAAGCAACATGTTTTTTCTTCTATGCACAGGTATCCTGGGGCTTGGCATGTAGAATTCTCCATCTTCTCCCATAATGATGATAGAAGGAAGGAGGAATGTAGCCTTTGTCTCTTTTTGGAGGAAGAGAGACATGATCCACTTTGTTCTTCTAAGAGCAGTGTAGCTAATCAGACCTTGTCATGTAGCATCTCATAGATATTTTGTTGCATTTCTCTAAAGGAAGTGAGCTTGCTTGAAATAGTGCAAGGTTCTCGTTCTGAAACTGATTTCTTGTCCTCTTTATGTCAGATGGATTTCTAGTCATCTTCCTAGCCTCCCCAATAACCTTTTGTGCCCATTTGGGCTTATGAATGGGAGTAGGGATTGGATTTGGGTCTGAATCACTGTGAACTTCAATGTCATAAGTTGATACAATTGAGTCTTTTTCTTTGGATTATGAAACAGTAATGGAAACTTTATCATATGCAAAAGGAGTAGATAGAATGTTTTTACCTCCCCTTTTAAGTGGTAGATGAGATTGCATTGGATTTGAAAATGGTAGAAAGTGTGTGAATTCATATTCCTTGGAGGCATGATTTGTAGCACCCATTGCTATAATGTTCCCAGTAGATATTTATGTGATCTCCACCGAGTCAGGACCAAATATCACTCGCTTTGGTGGGCCAATGTGGGTCATCTAGTATACAAATAAAATATTTGCAGCTAAGGAGGGCACATAAAGTACATCATTGAATTTTCCATGTTCCAACTTGATAGAACCCTTCCCTTCAACTCGAATTTGATTGTCATCACCCATGTGAATGCTAGGACCATCAATAGACTAGAATGAAGAAAATGAGTCTCTGGATGCAACCATATGATTGGAAGCTCCTGAATCAAGGAGGAAAGCATGTGTTTTTGAATAATTAGCCTTCAATGCATGGCATCTCTCATCGTGATCTTCAGTCTTTTCTCCATAGTATGCCTTTTCATCTAGGGATGAGGATGAGACAAGTGTACTATCGAGATTGATTCTATGGCAGTCATTCAAAATTCAAAATAAACAATTATAAAAAATAACCGGTAGTCGATGAATGGATAACTGTAATGATGCATGGATAGCTCATAGCTGATGAATGTATAACCAAAAATTCATGGCATATAACTAGAAGAATGTGATATATATATATATATATATATATATATATATATATATATATATATATATAATAATTGATAGTTGATAAATGGATAACATGGAGAATGTTGGTGATAACCTGTAGTTAGGCATGGATAACTCAGAGTTGAACCCATTTAACTAGAATAATATGATGAATTAAAAAAAATACAAATTGTCTTCCATATCATCCCTATCTCTCAACCATTTGATCCCTATTGACATGATCCAACCACAAACTATGTGGATGTGCTAGTGATTAACTCTTTAACATATTTTCCACTCTTCACTAAATTATCAAGAATTCCCAAAAATATTAATATAAATATTTTAAGTCCAAATTAGCGTGACAAATTTAAAAATATCAAATAGACCTCTCTTTTAAAACTAGCACACCCACATACTTTGTGGTTAGATCACACCTATTGGGATCAAATGGTTGAAAGATAACAATGGAATGGAAGGGATTTTTCTTTTATTCCTCATATTCTTCTAGTTAAACAGGTTCAGCTATGAATTATCCATGCATAGCTTCATGTTATCACCAGCGTTCTTCCTGTTATCCATTTATCAACTATATATATATATATATATATATATATATATAGCACATTCTTCTAGCTAGCCGGTTATCCATTCATTAGCTATGAGTTATATATGCATCACTACCATTTATCTATTCATCGCTTACCAATTATTGGGATTTTTCTTTTATTCCTCATATTCTTCTAGTTAAATGGGTTCAACTATGAATTATCCATGCATAGCTTCATATTATCACCAACATTCTTCCTGTTATCCATTTATCAACTATATAT
>LPNX010243279.1:241409-265627 GCA_001517045.1 Pseudotsuga menziesii | reverse complement strand
TATATATATATATATATATATATATATATATATATATATATATATATATATACATTCATTGTAAAATAATAAAAGATATGGTGTAACACATTATTTATTTATATATATTAATTCTAGATTATATATTTGATGTTAAAATAAATTGAAAAGAATTGAAAATGAAATGAAATAAAACAAGGAGATAGCATAGTATCTACATAATAAACAAAAAAAATACCCTATGCTAGAAGGTGAGACATATGCTCTATTCTTTTTTTTTGTAAGTTATAAGTTGCAAACATAAAGAAAGGAACTCTCATTATGGAGTTGCCATGAACAATGTAGCTAGTATAGTTGTGACATGATCTTCTACTTTCTCTATTCTACCTGGATATCCCACTTTAGGATGTTTTTTCTTAATTATGGAACAATAGTACAATACAATAAGATATGAACCCCTTCTTTTCCTTGTGGCCCATTATTTAGCATAGCCTAATAGTCATAGTTGTAAGCTAAATGATTACACCAAAGAAATTACTAGCAGTACAACCACATGATATACATCAAATAATATACAAGCATGCGAAAATAGAATAAGGAGAAAGAGGGCAGGGAAAGTTTTAGGGGCAAAATTTAGCCTATGGGTTATTTTTCAAAGTTTTTTCCCAAAAAAAATTCATCATTTTCCATTTTTCCAATATGATTCACCGAAATTCCATAAGACTAGCACAACAACCTAACTTGTTTTCGATTAACACCAATATGCCACAAGTTAAGTGCCACAAACGTGTTACTTGTTCTGCATGCGTAGTTGTAATCGCCCATTGTATATGCCTCAACTACCTATTATCACCCATCTCCTTCAAAGTAAACGGGTTGTCTTCCATGAATTTCCCATTTAACATGCATCAACTGCAGTTATCTATGCATTAGCTACTAGTTATCCATGCGTAAACAACCAATTATTATTATTATATCTATTATTTATTTCAAATTTAGAACAATGACCATAAAATCAATCTCGACAATACACTTGTCTCATCTTTCTACAATCTATGAAAATCATAGGTGTTAATCCACCCCAAATTCTAAAAGATAAACATCTATTGGAGTAATTACATTCTTTTACTCTAAAATTCACCCAAATTGTTTAAAAACTATTTAAATTTAAACATTAAAAAAAAAACATGGCCAAACATTTTATGGTTGCAAATTAGATAATTATTAAGATTTGCCAAGATTTCTACACTTTAAAAAAATTATGGATCCTTAAAATTTTCTCTGGTGACTAGATTGAACTAGGGACCAATTCTTTTATCTAGGGATAAAGTTTATCTTTAGATGAACGATTTTTTAGTCCTCATCATATCATGAACATAATGATGAGATGGTCATTCCTTAAACGGGTCTTGATTGTTCGACACCAACTTGGTATCTAATTGTTAGTTATCGATTGCACTCGATTTCTTGATTTTGAGAAAACATGAGTTAATGAAAAGAGTGTGATCTTTGGCCACGGAAAGAATTCTGTGGGTCATTAAAATACTTACATGAGCTATTTATTAGATTTCCTAGATTTGGAATAACTTTCCAAGCCAAGGAAGTAGTCTTTATTAATAGTGTTATGTACCTTAATAGCATAATTGAGAATTCAAAGCATAAATAACAAAATAAAATAGTATTTTAGTATGAAAAGACATAATTACCACAACAATAGACAATTGTAGATAACAAAATATCACAATAGCCATATATTTATTGATGAAAGCAATGTTCACTTGCTTCTTCAAGGGGAGAACCTCCAAATGTATCCAAGCTCCAATTACAAAATACTTCACAAGACATCTTGTTTCACTTCTTCTACTCTCATATATAGTTTCTAATGTAGGAAATTTCTAGTACACAAAATATTCTAGTAAGCCTTCTTAGTGAAGGGAATTTCTAGTAGGCAGAACCTTATATGAAGTTTTCTTACAAATATTACTTTCACACTATAGGGACTTTCTTCCAGTAAGTCTTTTCACAAATATTTATGGGTGAGTGCACAAAGTTGAGGGAAATTTCAGATGCAATGGTGGAGTGAAGTCAATCACTCTTGATCCATAAAAAGGAAATCATCCCAAGCAATCCCGAACCTGCGAAGCCTAGTCCTAAGGCTACCAACAGGCACGCCAATTAGGATAGTAGATCAAATCGCAACTCCTTTTTATTAAATCAAATCGTGTCTCCGTTTTAGTGAATAAAATTGCACCCCCATTTTGGAAAGCCTGTTTTTTATTTAAAATGGGCCGAGCCCGTCTTTTTCGCCACATCGCAGCGTTGTTGGAGTTGGACAGAGCAAATCTCGAGTGGGTGAACGCGTTTTTGGGTGTGCCAAAGCCATCCACCTCCACCTTTGGATCAACCTCCTCTTTGTGAGGTGTTTTCCTCATTTCTTCTCATGATTTTTTCTCTAAGTTCATCAATTTATTTTCCCTAATTTGAAAAATTAAACCAAAATAAATTTATTTATGGCCAATGGAAACAAAAACCCCAATTTAATCATAAAAAAAATACTTTTGATTATTTACCAAAACTCATACCCAAAATTCACATGCCCAATGGAAACCAAAACCCCAATTAACTCATAAAAAACAAATCAATTTCACTATTTCCATATGCATATTCACAAGCATCCTTGTGAATCCATACCAAAATTCACAAATATGCAAAGTTTGTCAAGCACATTACAAGTTTGCATAAGTAATTTACATGCCCAATGTAAAACACAACCCTAATTAACTCATAAAAAACAAACGAACTTCACTATTTTCATATATGTATATTCGCAAGCATCATTGTCAATCCAAACCAAAATTAACAAATATGAAAAGTTTGTCAATTATATTGCAAGCTTGCATACAACTAAAAAAAATCAAGTAGTATTCATATATTCCCTAAAATACATAAACAAACATGGTAAAGCCCTTGCCTATATCTGAAATATCGAAGTTGGTCTTCCAAGAACATCAATAAACACCTTATAGTTTTGATGAAACTTCGTAATCCAAGCGTTAAAATAAGGTATAGAAGCTTCCCATGCTTTTAACAAATATTTCCTCTTGAATGAAGGGTACTTTTTGGTTAAGGTCAAGAGAACAAAGTTCAACAATAGACTCTACGAACATGAAGATACATAGGTAGGTTGATGTGTTTGATTAAACATGCCAATCACATACTATCATACATGATATAATCCAGTGGAAACCTTGCAACCATAAAATCCACTATACACAATTCGACATTTAAAGTCTCTCATGGGTATATAGAAAGAGGGAATAGAACTAAAATAACATCAAGTGGAATCCATACATGGCCCAAATTAAATATAAACAAAGATATGCTAAATAGACTTTGGAGTCCAAAAAACATCACGCTACAACAAATAATTACATATCTAACAAAATCGTTGCCTATATTGGGATTTTATTCATCAATAGCACATTATGCCGCCTATTCTAGGGTCTAGTTGTTGCCTCTACCCACAATCTGGAAGTTGGTCCTGCAAAGGCATTAGTCAACACCTCACAATTTCAATGAAACTTCATAATCCAAGCCTTAAAATAAGCTAGAGGAGCTTCACAATCAACATATGCACTCAAGACACTTTATGTACACATGCATACTTAAAAATTGGAATTAATACTTGAATTTAGGACATAAATATGAAATGAAAAAATGTTAAATGATTATTCTTTACTGTAAAATTCAAGATCAATTTTTTAATTTACATAATAGATTTAGTTTATGTTTTTATTTGTCGTACATTAGTTATACAGTTTTCAGTGCTTAGAGATGTCATTATATCATGTGTTTATATTTATGATGATATTTTATTTGTATTTATGATTGCAGTGGCTACTATGGATAACAATGCGGAGATACTGAGGGTTATTGGCCATCTAAGAGAGATTGGTTTTGCTTGGATGGGTGGAGATGAGCTCTGCTACTCCTTGTCAAATTCTTTGTTGACTGTTGTTGATACAATCACAAGATCGAATGATGATTTGTATAGCATCGCATCGTACATGGAGAGGAAAATACAACAATACACTAATGGGTTGAGCTACAACGAGGTAAAAAATCTCAAAATAACAAAACAACACATCTATACATTGTTTAGATTGCCTGGGATGGATGGAATTCCGGAGATCAGTAGGTCACATATTTGTATTAAGTGGTGCACCTTTCCACCCATCATAGACCATTGGATGGATAGATGGTACATGGTTTTTGACATTCCCCCTCACAATAATAAAGAAGTATCGTTGTACTTCCTCCGAAATTTGTATGCAGAGTTTGTGATGGGGAAACATGTCAACTATGTTGACATGTTGGGCTTCCAAGGAGTTGGTAGGGGGATGCCCCAACACTGACCCAATGCTAGGAATATAGATGCCAATCCATAGATACCTGCACCCCATGCCCAGCTACCGAGGGAAGACATCCCTCCTACACATGACATGGTTGCCTAGACATAGAAGTCATTTCTAACTCTAGCTGAGATGGTCTCTCGACACACGACCACTATTGACCAGAGAGCTCCCTCTTCCTCTGCTGGGATACAACCAACGGCTTCTGGTGGTGGAGGGACATCTATTGGTGGTGATAGACCGACATCCCATGTGCCTCAGAGTGAGGCACACGTCTGCACATCGTGTGGGGGACCCTGTTATGGTACTGGACCAAGACATGGTACCACTATGATGACTGGTGGTTAGGTAAGGACATTGTTAAAACTCTATTATTGTTCAATTTTTAATTTTTCCATACTGTATGTAACATATTAAAAGATTCGTAATATATGCAATATTTCCTCTTGCAGGAGATTGATGCCTCTCACGGGGGTGGTATTGCACCCGGTGTGGTTGTACCCGAGGACCAAACAACCACCATTGAGGTAATATTTAAACATTTGTCATTTTGTTAATACATATCATTTTGTTAATGCATGTGTTAGTCTTGATTAATTTGTTAAACTGTCTAATATTTACAATTTTTGAAGTTGCAGGAACCCCACTTAGAACGTGATGCTAGAGACATTGATATCAATGACATAGTCCAAGGTGGAATTTATGATTACTTGAAGAATGTAAGTACATGGGTTATATGACTGAATCTTGTTCGAATTATTTAAATTTCTTACTGTACACTCCTTTATAGATCGCTAATATTTATAATTTTTAAACTTGCAGATGCTATTAGCATCTGAAGAGGGGCAAGAAATTGATGGAAGCGGTCACTCCCATGGGGCAGATATGTCCCAAGCAGGGGTAAGTATATTGAAACATGTTATTTTTTTAGTACATATTATTCCATCCATTCAACTCCATGTCTAACTATGGTAACACTTTATGACTGCAGACATCATCATAGATCCCTGCACCGCCTCTTTGGTTTGGATCTCCCCGTACTCCAAATGTAGATAAGGGGGATGTTTACACCAGACGACCCTCTTCCTTGAAAAGAGCGGGTGTGCATGAGGATCAACCTACTCATCCCACAGTAATGTACACACTTCCAATGGCAGTTGCTGGTTAGCTATGAATTCACTTCACAACTAGTTTTTCTTAATGTTATTTTCACATGTTTACATCATCAAGATGTAGAGTCATCTGTGTTAGATCTTAGTGGGGGTTTTCATGCTGCGGTTAATGTTGCATCTACACTAGGGATAATTCACACTGAGGTACATCTACTTGAATATTTGTAATTGTATAGTTCATTGGTATTGTTTATGGACATGCACGATGTCTAACTATTTTATCATTTGGTGAATGTAGCCACACCCTAGTCCATTAGTGCATGCAACTGAGGTTGATGTTCAACCTATGGCTCCTCTTACTACTGAAGACTCTCTACAAGGAGGAGGACACTAGAGGAACCTATACCCCCGATGGATGTAGTGAGTCTTTGTTTTATTTACAATTGGGTCATATTTTAAATTTTCAAACTTTGTTATTGCTGGACAGTACTAGTTCAGTTACCTGATCAAGAAATATTGTCATTGATTTGCAGTCCCTAGAGATGCACAATGGTCGTAGACAGAGGTAAGAAGCATCAGGGTTCAGGAAAAACAAGAGAAAGTTAGATTTTTGATGTGTTAGTCGAGACAAATATGTATTTTTATGTACAATCAATATTTAGAGTATAGGGGCGTGGTCCAGGACATATGTACTTTTGCTTGCACATGTACATCAAAGATGTTTTTGATACATGTACATTGACAGGCCATAGATGGGCCTTCTATTTTTGTATTATAACTTTCATGATATAAAAAATATTTCATATCGAGGCTCCTGAGATCTTCATGGTTCATTCTTTTAAGTGTGATTATACACGTGTGGCTAAGAATGTTTCTATGTGTAATGTTCCCAATTTTTTATAGATTTTACGATTGCATGGAGATATTAGTTATAAATTTGAGAACAATGCACAATTAGAATATTGCATAATGAAAAAAATGTACATATTAATTGTTTTTTACCATGATCCAATTGCATAAACAATATTATATTAAGAATGTTAAATTGTATTCACAAAGATGGAGCATACCTAATACACATAAGCGCCCAGCACAACTAAGCATCTGATCCAACTAAGTGGAATACAAAAGCACCTTACCCACATAACAGCCTAACAAACTTTTAAAGGATGCACAAAGTTGATACACCTAAGTGATCCACCTGTGTGGTCTACATAAATAAAATTAGCGTTTGACATGATGTCTTTCATCTAAGGAATACATGGGATACACATCAAACCTAAAAGTATCTGAGTATTATAAGGTTGATTCAAAATAATGGTTATGACTATATCTTGCACATTATATATATCTTGCACATTATTTTATCATTTCGTTAATGTACACGGCATTTGATGAATGGGCTCGAGTAACAACTTTGAAAGAGATGAAAGTTATGTGCGATTTTATTATAGTTTAAATTGATTAGAGAAGTACTATTCTGAATGTTGTTTTATAAATTTATGTTTATAGAGTATTATTTGAAGCATTCGTAGTGTGAAGATATACATATTTTGTAATAATGGAGTAATAGGTTGGCCACTTGTTTCTAAACATAAACATGTTCCATTACATGGTTATTGACGTAATGGCATTGTATCCTCTTGCATTTCATCGTACAAATTCTCACATATCTTTGATGACCTAGATAAATTAATATGAGAAACAACCTTCTTTCAAGTTTCTAGTCCCATGAATGATATAAGATTCTAAGATCAATTCACCTCCACATAGAGATTAACAACTCCTTTTGCCTTGATTAAAAAAAAAACAATGAATATTTATTGCTTGACAATGATGGGAAATAAGTCAAGTTCAACACCTCACAACATGTAACATAATTCTCGATAGTTGCACATGGAATAATAGTTTACAACAAGTATTTTTTCAAGAGGGGAAGATCTACAATGACCTTCAAGCTGACCTCTATGTGCAAAAATTTCACATTCACTTACTGAGCAAAACCCTAGTTTCCAAAATTGACAAAAAAATGAATCCTTGTCCATGGACCTAGAGTAGAGGGCCACCCTAGAACTATCCTGATGTCCTAAATCCAATGGAGTCGACGGTTCGTCGATCCACGCAATGACCATCATTCTATCACACATTGAATCCCACCTCATACAGGATTTCAGGGACACCTATTAAATCCCTACCTGGGGCATAGAATGGAAATTGTGGATCAAAATGGGATTTTGATGGGTCATGCAAGCGTGTTTAGGTAGGTTGCATGTGGGAATACTAGCCACACATTCACGATCGAGGAATTTTCCAAGCTGACCCCTATGTGCAGAAATTGGACATTCACTTATTAAGCAAAACCCTAGTTTCCAAAATTGACCAAAAAATGATCCCTTGTCCATGAACCCATAGTAGAGGGCCACACCTAGAATTATCTCAATGTCCCGAATCCAATGGAGTCAATGGTTTATCGATCCTAGCAAGGGCCATCATTTTATGGCACATTGAATCCAACCTCCTACAGGCTTTCACAGACACCTGTTGAATCCCTACTCGGGGCATAGAATGGAAATCGTGCATCAGAATGAGATTTCGGTAGGTCATGCAAGCATGTATAGGCATGTTTATTGTGGGAACACTAGCCACATTTTCACGGTTGAGCAATATGCGAATTTGAACCCCATGTGTAAAAATTTCACATTCACTTAGTGAGCAAAACCCTAGTTTCCAAAATTGACCAAAAACATGATCCCTTGTCCATGGAATCATATTAGAGGGCCTCCCATAGCACTATACTGATGTTCTAAATCCAACAGAGCTGATGGTTCGTCGATCCCAGTAACGGTCATCATTCTATGGCACGTTGAATCCCACCTCCTATAGGCTTTCTGAGACACATGTTGAATCCCTAACCGGGGCATAGAATGGAAATCGTGCATAAAAAAGGGCTTCTGGTGGGTCGTGCAAGTGTGGTTAGGTAGGTTCCATGTGGGAATGCTAGCCACACATTCACGGTTGAGGAATTTGCCAAGCCGATCCCTATGTGCAGAAATTGGACATTCACTTACTGCAAAACCCTAGTTTCCAAAATTGACCGAAAAAACAATCCCTTGTCCATGGACCCACAGTAGAGGGCCAATCCTAGCACTATCTCAATGTCCTAAATCCAATGGATTCAACGATTTGTCGATCCTAGCAACGACCATCATTTTATGGCACGTTGAATCCAACCTCCTACAGGCTTTCAGGAACACCTGTTGAATCCCTACTCGAGGCATAGAATGGAAACCGTGCATCATAATGGGATTCCAGTAGGTGATGCAAGCGTGTTTAGGCATGTTCCATGTGGGAACACTAGACACACATTCATAGTTGAGAAATATGCGAATTTGACCCCCATGTGCAAAAATTTCACATTCACTTATTGAGCAAAACCCTAATTTCCAAAATTGACCAAAACAATGATCCCTTGTCCATGGACCCATATTAGAGGGCCACCCTAGCACTATTCCGATGTCCTAAATCCAACGAATTTGACAGTTCATTGATCCGAGCAACAATCATCATTCTATGGCATGTTGAATCCCACCTCCTACAGGCTTTCAGGGACACCTGTTGAATCCCTAACCGGGGCATAGAATGGAAACCATGCATCAAAAAGGGATTCTAGTGGTTCATGCAAGCGTGTTTAGGGAGTTTCCATGTGGGAATGCTATCCAAATGTTCATGGTCGAGGAATTTGCAAATCTGACCCCTATGCACATAACTTGGACATTCACTTACTCAGCAAAACCCTAGTTTCTAAAATTGACTGAAAAAATGATCCCTTGTCGATGGACCCATAGTAAAGGGCCACTCTTAGTACTATCCTGATGTACTGAATCTAACAGATATGATGGTTTTTCGAGCTGAGTAACGACCATCATTTTATGGCACATTGAATCCAACCTCCTATAGGCTTTCAGGGACACCTATTGAATCCCTACTGGGGGCATAGAATGGAAACCGTGCATCAAAACATGATTCTGGTAGATCATGCAAGCATGTTTAGGCATGTTCCATGTGGGAATGCTAGGCACACATTCACGGTTGAGCAATATGCGAATTTGACCCCAATGTGCAAAAATTTCACATTCACTTTCTGAGCAAAAACCTAGTTTCTAAAATTGACCAAAAAAATGATCTCTTGTCCATGGAACTAGACTAGAGGACCTCTCATAGGACTATCCCAATGTCCTAAATCCAATGAAGCTAACATTTCATCGATCTGAGCAATGACCATCATTCTATCGCACATTGAATCCCACCTCCTAAAGGCTTTCATGGACACCTGTTGAATCCCTAACCGAGGCATAGGATGGAAACCGTAAATCAAAAAGGGATTTCGGTGGGTCATGCAAGTGTGTTTAGGTAGGTTCCATGTGGGAACTCTAGCCACATGTTCACGGTTGAGGAATTTGCAAAGCTAACCCCTATGTGCAGAAATTGGACATTCTCTTACTGAGCAAACTATGGTTTCTATGGTTTAGAATGCAAAATATGGTTTACGGTGCAAACTTGAGTTGATAGGATTTGCTATAGGGTTTGTAAGCTAGGATTGGAAATGGTCATTAGGCTAGGATTACCAATCCTTTAATTCATGGCTCCCATGGATAAACAAATTATCGGAGTCAAGGAGATAATTATCGGATTCAAGGAGATGTCCTTATAGGATCAACTTCGAGATTCAAGGAAAATGCAATAGACATATCCCAGATAGAGTGGTAGATAATGGTATTGGGATATAAGGCATGAGTCATGTAAGTATCAATCTAATACAACAAATCCATTATGAAGCTCAGGTGCAATTTATCAAGTTGTAGAAGTATTGAATTTATCAATCTTTCAAGCACTCAATGTATCAAACTGTAAATAATCAATGAGACCATGAAACCAAAATATATGACTACCACATACCTGACTACCTACATGTGGTCATTTGACTAGACCATCGGGATCACCTCTAATAGAAACGGTATCCTTTAGCCTCTCATGCTCAAAGGAAGGAAACAAGTATCGTGATTTTGATGAGTTCTTGTTTGGCATTGTTTGCAGCTGGAGGTTTGTGTCAATAACTAAGTTTCTATAATGGTATACAATTTGACTTGGTCTATAATATTCAAATACATAACCTTTTTTCTTTCATGTGTGGGAAACCTGTGTCAAATATTCTCCTTTGATAACCATAGACCCAATTGGAAAATCATTGCCTCAGAGTCACTTAATGAGACAATGATGGTCTGCTACCCATCCAAGCAACGTGCCAGCCAGTAGTGAGTGTGCCATTCATTGTCTCTCAGGGAAACCACTGCGTATATGTTCCCTGCATAAAATAAAGTGCAGACCTAGGAGTCAGCTAACTAAACACAAATAGTCATCAAACATGTCAAAGTTATCAACATAATAGTCGAACCTGGTTGTATGAGATCTGAAATGTGGTCATAGTCATGTGAAATACTCGACTGGCCCTCCTCTAATTGGGATAATTCTGTATTTATTTGTTGACCAATGGGGAGTGATACACAATCCCAGCTGTCAACCCAATCTGTGTATTCACAGTTGTCCCATTCACCACTGCTACATGGATAACAAAAAAAAGAGAGTTTTCTTCTCCACATTTCAACTATAGCATTGTCTGATGTCCTAACTGAGTGCACGAGTTCCTTGGATGGTATTGCACTCATATAGGTGTGATCGATCTACATCGACCACCTCCCAAAAATATCGATGTACATGTGCTTTTTGAGATTATTGGTCTTCTTGCCTTCTAGCTCCCTGACCCATCACTAAAGAACACCATGCAACAATGGTCTTTGCATCTCGGATGAGCAAAATAGTTGTGAATTTCATCTCTTGCCTATGTAATGTAGTCTTGATGCATGCACCTGGTCCATCATGTTCCCCTTTTTCATGTTCGGTATCAAAATATTTCCAAATATGTGGCACCTTGTGCCTCTTGTGGAGAATACACAACCATTGGAAGACACGGGAATTTTTGAATTACCCCGCACAACCATCAGACCAAATCCAATGTTGTTCCATATGTATATTGTTATCCTCCAAGTGTTTCTAGAACAACTAAAAGTTGTGTTGTACAAAAGCCAATTCATGACACCTGTCATCACTTATGTAAAAGTGATACTCCTTCAATATAACCCTGTTCTCTTCAGTACTATATATCCCATGTCTATAGGTGATATGGAGCATTATCCTGACCTGGTCTGAGTGATAATATTGACTATGAATCTCGTTCTATGGTTGAAGAGTGTAGTTTTCCGCAAAATCGACCACTGATAATATAGTTCCAATAGGAACTGTATCCCTGCATGCTCTAAACTACTCAATTTGCCAACGAGCCACATGTACATGCTTTACATACTGTTGTGTCTTTTCAAAGAATTCCTCCATGAAGTTGCATACTAGTACCTGGTAGATCAATAATAAAGATGTACAGATCAATAGGTTGTTACATATATGAAGTAGCAATACATGAAGGAAAAAATACTATTTAGGAACTTGTTACTAACCTGAGAGGTGACCAATTGTATTTTTTTTTCTTTCATTCCCTCCACCGATATCATACATGACATATTTGAATGACTGCAAGTTCACTTCATGTCTCCCAAGTTCATGCTCATCAGTGACATGTATGCATTTGTCCAAAAATGCCATTCCACAACCCCTTGTGCATGTCCCATCTACGCAAGGCCTTTGATAAAATGTGCAACCTTCTGTCCTTCTACACAAGATGCTATGGATAAACTCTCTAGATGATGTCGGTGGCAATGTAGTTGAGCATTCTTGCACAAGAGTGTTATGCGAAACACGCAATATATGTATATATGTGTCATAATAATAAGCGTACTCAATGTGATATCGAAAACAACATGTGTTACGAGTTGTGTTTATTTTAAGATACCATGGTTTTTATTTCTCGAAGGATCTTTGGCCCAAGTTAAGTTCATCATGTTCATGCCTAAATATTTCATATAATTCTATTTGTGTAATGTCAAGAAAATGTTTAATGTGGGGCTCACGATCCCTTGAACCCCTTCTAAATTTTAGTACATCTTTTTGGTTGGATGAAGGTCTACTATTGTCACGCCAAAAATCCTGCACCAGTCCCTTTACTACATCAATGAGATTCATCTCAGAGGATGTCAACCTACCAACGAAGGACCAAACATCTGTTTCACTAGAGCCAAGTTGTTCTCTTCTAGAACAATACCTATGGAGTTCTTTGATATCCAATCCTACAAGTTTGAATGTAGGCTTAAGAAGGTGAAGGGCCCTGTTGCTTTTGTTCACATTTGATTGTGACAACACACGATGAGCTGCATTGCAATCCTTTAAACGATATTTCTTTCCAATATTACTACATGCATCTACCAAACTTCTAACAACATAAGAACTTGGTTCAAAACTGTTTATCATCTTTATCCTTAAGTTTTCCTAACAAGAGTCATAGACTTAGATTTAAACAACGATATAAATAATCTACATTTATCTCCATCACATTTAGAATCAAAATAGTTGACAAGTATATGTTGAGCTTGATATGCAATACTGCGTTTAGAGAGTGTACCTTCAAGCGAACCAATGAGACTTTCATCGATCTGTATATGTTTTGGAGTTCTTCGGTGTGAAGTTGCTAATGGAGGTAGGGAGGTTGGAACTGCACCCTATACGATATCACCCGATCGGTCTGGAATTTGAACATGAGCTTCATGTCCTTCCCTATCTTCCCGACGGTCAGACGGTGGCAATTGGAAATCCTCTTGGGTGGTCTGAACAACATTGTCTTCTTCAAGCATATGTTCGGTATTCAATGTCTCTCTAACTTCGTCACTTGTATACCCACATTAAATTAAATATGCAAAGGCTTTAGGTGTCCTTGATGTGCACCTACATTTTACTCCTTGATCAGTGCCATGCGGTGCTCATTCTTCTATTGATATGGTGACTGAAGGCCCCTCGAGCGAATGCTTTTGTCTTTCTTGATGTGGATTGGTAGGAAGAACTGTGGCATCCTCAACAAATGGAATTGGTTGAGTTTCCATAGATCATCTTCGATTGGTCATATCATTTCTTTTCTTCTCTCTAATTTCTTCAAGGATTTCATTAGGTATTCGCTTCCTTGCTGATTTTCTTGCTCGATTGCGTGAGTTTCCCATGACCACAATGATCAATGATATATATGGTTTCCTTTTCTAGCTCCTCAATGGTACTCTTCAATGGGAAACTACCCAAGCTTGGTTTTTTTCTTGCTCAATTGTGTCTAGATACTCAAGATAGAGGGAAGATTGGGAAGAATGTTTCCTTTTCTAGCTCCTCAATTCTAAGAAAAACAATGGTAGAGATGCTCTATGGTGCTCCTCAATGGGAAATTTCCCAAGCTTGGTTTCTTTCTTGCGCAATTGTGTCTACATACTCAAGCTAGGGGGAAGATTGGGAAGAATACATTGCATTTTCTAGCTCCTCAATTGCAAGAAAAAAAATGGTAGAGATGCTCTATGGTGCTCCTCAATGGGAAATTCTCCAAGCTTGGTTTCTTTCTTGCTCAATTGTGTCTACATACTCCACCACAATGACCAAGTTAATGTTGCCTTTGCTAGATCCTCAATTGCAAGAAAAACAATGGTGGAGATTCTCTATGTTGATCCTTGCTCAATTAATGGATTCTTTCTTGCTCAATTCATTCTTTATTTCTTGCTCCTCAATGTATACCATGCTCCAATCAATACTTAGAAACTTGCGGTGGAGATGCTTGATTCACAAAACAATTTTGTGCCAAAAATATGGTGAAGAAGATAATGTTCACGCACTGTCTGTACCCTGAATTTGTGCATGGAATGTCAAACTTGTGAAAATGTGTTAGAGTGTTTCTCGGATAATGAGTTCTATTGTTTATACCGAGAATAAATGCGCACTCGTTATTGTCAACTAAAATGGGGGCACGTTTTGGACACATAAAACGAGTGCATGTTTTACTCTAATAGAATTTTGGAGCATTTAAGAAGGTAGTTGCACGCCTAAGGGATCATTCAAGGTTTAGGGGGAATTAACAAGCACTCCCTTAGTCTTTGCGCCTTAACACCCCCCCTTTCTTGAACCTAACTATATTGTTTTACAACTCTGGGGATGTGTGTGTGATAAAAAGATAGGTTAAGGGGTGTTAGTAATAAGGGGATACATGGGGATATGTGTGTGTGTGAGAGAGAGATAGGTTAGGGGGTGTTAGTGGTAATGAGAGACATACAAATGTGTGTGTGTGTGCTAGAGAGATAGGGTAGGGGGTGTTACCACCTAAGTTGTACTTAGTGGTTTTTTAATCACGTGAGCCTGGTGAACTAGACAAAGATGATTTGTTTGGACTTCACAAGACCTTCTGAATTGCTTCTGGGAAGTGCTTGTTGTACTATATCACATGTTTATACCTCGTGGGGGAGTTGTAATAAAATGTTCTAGCATGATAGTGTCTGTAAAAGTCTCAGTCTATTAGACTTTATTTGTCAATCCGATCAGCCCAAGGTGTTTTTTCCCTTGGTTATTATTGGTTGTTGAATAAACGACTTATAATTTCTGAGTTTTTCACTCAATACCTCCAAAGTTGGGGTGCTGGGCTTGGCATTTAGGCCTATTGAGGTTATTAGAGTCTATGTGTCAATGAATAACACGCTAGGAATCATGGTCGAGTCATATGAACATGTCTAAGTCCCACCAGGTTTTTAATTTTTTTTAATTTTTTAATTTTCTAAAATTTTAATTTTTCCACAAAACTTAGGCTATTTTTTAATAGTCTAATTGGAAAAATTGGTTTTGTAATAAAAGTGGGCTCAATAATTAGTTTCAGTCATGGGGGTGCTCATTTTCAAGCTAAGAGCACCATGTAAACCCATAGACCCACTTTTTCTAAGTTTTGAGTGATTTGTCCATCACTTGGGTAAAAAATCCCTAAAAATCAAATATTGATTATTTATTTGATAAATTAATTAAATAATGGAGAAAACCCCAAATCCTAAATCATTGGGATTTGCTTCGATTTGAATGAAATCAGTCTCATTGGTGTGGGATTAACTGGATCTGACAATTCCTTGACTAAAGGAGGTGATTTGGGCTGATCTGAGAGTACATTAACACATGCAATCTTGGGATTTGCGCCCTCCCTCTCTCCCCCACACGTGTGGGCTAATCTGGATGAGTTTTGGTGGATGCTTTAGTCAATAGGTTGAGGTGTCAGTCAGATCAACTCTCCGATTGACAATTACACTCAGTGAGACTTAGATCAGACTTAGATAGACTCAGATCAGGCTCAGATTCACTCCACATGCAGCTGCACTCTCTCTTTCCTTGGGATTTGCGCCCCCCTAGGCTAGATCTCCTATATTTGCTATAAATAAAGCATAGATTACCTCTTCCAAGCGAGTTAGTATTGGGATTGAGGTGCTGTTGCTATTGTACTGTTGTTATTGTTCATTTGAAATAAAGAGAAGATTTGGAGGCAATACTGTGTCATGTTATTGTGTGTGTGGATGAGCATTGCCATGTTTTACTGAGGTAACCTGTATCTATGTTCATAATTTGCTGATTGTTTGTGGATTCATTGCAAAAGATTGACAATAAGTTTATTATGATCTTGATAGGAAAGGAGTTTGTTAATAATTTTATTGGCCATCTCTTTCCTTTTGATGCATGTTTAGAGATCTAGATTCAACAAGTTTTATAAGTTTATATGCATGCTATTTTGAAATATCTGTATATGTATTAACCGAATCTCACAAGCATTTTGGAAAGTCTTCGAATTCAGTTGCAGGTTCCTAGCTTGGAGAGGGTGTTGATCTAGCTTGCTTCCTCACTTTATCCAAAACTTTCTGAAAGGCATAGCCCCTCGACATTCCACCGGAAAGCTCCACGGTTGATCTTCAAGGCTTCCAACACTCTTTCTCTCTCTTCCTCCTTATAAAAATCCAAATCTTACCTGGTTACTTTGGTTAAAAGCTTTGTTATCATTTATATATATCATATTAAAGGAAAACTTACATATATCTATTATTTGAAATCTCATAATCTAGATCTCATTTCTAAAAGGTTTCATTAAGCATTCTAGATCTAGTTCAGGGAAATCGTCCGTTTTGCATGGCAATTTAAAGAAAATCCATAGGTTGCATGCATTATATTTATGTTTCTATTTTAAAAGAATTAAATCTAGCAATCAGTGCATATCTCATTGGCTTCCCAAACAGCAATCCAAGATCCCAAGGAAAGCTTGCTTTCCTTGGTTCCTTTTTCACCGTTTTAGCTAGTTTTAACTTAGTTTTGTTTGGTTTAAAGTAGGCTGACCCAAAAGTGCTTTCAAAGTGATTTTTGGCATATTTCATTATAAAATGATCACTATATTTTAGCAAGCATAACAGAAAGAAAATAAGCTATTTTTTGAAAGTCGCTTTGGGATCGTTCAAATTCCCCCATGTGGCTCCCTTTTGACTGTAAATTTTAAATTTTGGTAAAGTTAAGATCTTGGTTTCATTATATATAAGAAAAAAGAGGATTAAGATTAGTTTACTGATATTGTAACAGCAGATAATTAAATTTTTATCCGAATAGGCTCTTTCGAGCCCATTCCCCATCCCCTTGGGGGGATTCGCGCCTTTTTTTCTTTTTTGTTATTTTTCGCATTGTCTTATTTCTGTTCACTTTAGATTAGTTTTGTTCATGTATAACAACATGATTTTATTACTTTATCATATATTCCACATTTCAGTATCAAAGTAACTTGAATACTTACCCCACGACTTCCCGATTGACCCGCAAGGGGAAAGAGATGCGTGGTAGGAATAATTAGAAAACTTGTGATTTGTTTCTGCTTGCTTCTTATCATTAATTTCTATAAGTAATTGTTCTAAAATCAACCCCCTCTTTGATTCCCTGATTGAGGTCCACTTGGACCGAAATAGGTTCCTGGAGGGTTTTTCTTTCTATGAAAACACATTCTTTAAAACTCACTTAAATTGACAAGACTCTGGTGTGTATGCTCTGTACTTGGATGCGGTTCAGCTGATCAGTCAAGCTGCATCAAAAGAAACGTGACTGACTAGTTTAATTAGTCTTCACCTTCCCCAATCAGCCACCATTAGGTGAAAATCCAATGCCTCATTCAAACCATAAGCGGTGGCAAAATACCCAAAGGAAGCGGGAACTCCTGAAAAGTGACCTCAAGGCGCCAATCTCTATTACACCCTTGGGTGCATTATGAACAACAGTCTCAGAGACTCCATTCAGCCCACATATTCCTTATGGGTAGCCGGGGATAAATATTTTTATTCCCGAGTACAAATTAGCTTAACTTTTTTCTAAATAACTAAAAAGATAAAAAAATTTGATTGATCTTGTCTTTACAAAACATAAAAATTAAAATTCGATCCATCTGGAAACTCCACTGTCTAACATCCCTCCAAGAATTTCTACCCAAAGAAACCACCATCAATTATTCAATCCTCTCCCTGATCCCAAAAGGTTTATTAGGGAAAGATTGAATAGGAAAACTTCTTGTAGAAACCTTGAAAATTTAGGAGACCAATCCCTCTTAGATATCCATCATTTATTTGTAGAGAGTCATGTTCACCAATCTCAAGAAATGACGAAATTATTCAATCCCATTGACTTTTCTCAGATAGTAGCTGCTCCTCATGCCGTTCCAAAAGATGCTATCAAGAAGCTCCCCATATTCCAGGGCAATAATTCCATCACTACCATTTCTCACCTTCAAAAGTTTGAAAAGAACCTAGTCAGTTATTGCAATGATGCTACCCATGACCATGTCGATGTCAAAATGAAGCTCTTTTCTTTATCCTTAGAAGATGATGCTGAAGACTTGTACCTCAACCTAGATGATGATTCATATAAAACTCTTAGCAAATTCCAAGATGGTTTTAGGAAGAAGTGGGGAGAAAAGAAGGAACCAAGACATCTGCTTGCTTCCCTTTATAGCATAAATAAGATGGAGAATGAAACCATGGATGAATTTAACACTAAATTCAGGCATGTGGTTGTAGACCTTCCTAGAGACATCAAGCCAAAAAATGCCTCTATCCTCATATCCTACATTGAAGCCTTCACTAGTGACTTGAGGTACCAGTTGAGAGATAAAAAGCTTGCCAATCTGAAAACTGCCTAGGAAGTGGCCGAGAAAATAGAAAAGAACATGCAATCCTCAGGCAAGTCCAACATTCCAGGTTACACTAGGGGAACCACTTCCTGCAACAAAGAGACCAAGGGTAAAGCTCTTGAATTAGAATATCCCATGGAAAAGGTGGCGGGCATGATAAAAAACTTGGTTACTAGTCAAAACCAACTAATGGCTAATCATTCTGCACAATTGAATCATATGCAAAATAGAATAATCACAATGGAAAGGAATAATGGACCTAGGAACTTTCATCCCAAGAAAAATTAGATGTATCAAAAGAAATTTCCTCAGCAAGAGCCTAGGATTCCAAACCAGTTAGACTCAGCTAACATGGTAGAAGAAGTAATTCCATGGTGTAGACCATGTGAAAAATTCCACCAAGAAAGTACTTGTTATGTTGCAAATCAAGTCATGGAACATGGACTTCCCGAGGTCAATAGTCAGGAAACAACTTCAAGCGAGCCTGATCATGTATACATGGTAGGCCAGGCATACCCTTTGTCACCAGCTAAACAGGACAAACCTAAGGATGAAACCATTGCAGAATCTTATAGTGAAACTTATGATGAAAATCGTGATGTGCATGATGGGACTCCTACGTGTTCTCCATATAATGATGATAGTCTGGAAGGTTTACTACCTTGTGACCTTTTCTCTGAAGAAGATGAGTATGAAAATGAGGACAAGTATAACTTGGAACATGATACAAGTGACGAAGACTCCGTTATCTCCGACAAAGATGTTGATGAGGAGTCCTGGAAATTCATGGAAAATCTAGTCTATGACATGAATAAAGAGGAAAATAATGAACCAAATTTTTTTGATGATTTTGTTGATTCTCCTGTCTATGGCATATTTAACGGAGAGAGCATGGACCATGTGGCCTTGGGAAACTTTGATATGGAAAAGGAGCATGCAGTTTATCCATATGATCAGTCTGAGCCATATATCAGTATCAGTAATGAAGACAAATAGAACTTGATATCATAACTTGATATCAGCAATGGGGAATCCATCACATTTGACATAGATGGTGTTGATGACTATTGGTATTTTTGTGGATATATTATTAAGAATTATATCTATGCTATATCCAGTAAGGGGAGTGTCTATTTAGAAATTTGTGGAAGTCCAATATACTATACTTCCATAGAGGGAAGCATGGATCTGGAGGCCTGGGAAAATCCTAGTATAGAAGAGCAACATTCAAAACTCTTATATGGTCATTCAGAGTCATATCATGTAGAGCCGCACAAAGGTATCAACAATGAAGACATTGAGAAGCAGTGTTGTGAAAAGAAAAATATGATGCAGTCAATAGAATATGAGTCTCAACTATCATCTTCACATATAGAGTTTCCTTATGATTTGGAGCTGCTTGGGGCTTATACAATGAGTTATCATCCGGTAAGCCTTGATAATCAGTATGATGGTGTAGTCAATCTGCCTCATCATTCCGATTTGTATATCAACCATATCGAGTCATGGATAGAAGCATCTTGTGCAAGCACCTACCAGTTTGGGAAGAAGTTTGACGACATTATTCATGCCTATGATTTCCCATCCATCTCGCCCGTTCCGGATCATCATGCAGGTTTGCATTTTCTGAATAAAGTATCATTACTTTGGTTGGTAACCAAAGACAAGGAATTTTTTTATGTTAATAAAATTCTTAGGTGGTTACATTGGATTTCTGATTACACTTAACCCTTTTTATATCATGCTTAGAGTAGGAAAATAAGCTCCTTGAAAAAGATCATTTACTTTCCGCATTTTTGTTTTGTACTTAGCTATACTAAAACTTTTTTTCATTAGTTAGTTACATTTATTTTGTTTAAATAAATCAGCTTAATGGTTCATTTGGTTTTTATATAAAGCTTGTGCTACTGAGGTTTTCTTGTCAAGTTGAGATGTTTTCATAGGGTCTATAAACCATAGATTCTGGTGTTCTCATATCCTCTCATTGGCATATGAACAGATCAAGCACACGTCCCACAGTTGGAGCCAGATGTTACCACCTAAGTTGTAATTAGTGGTTTTTTTATCAAGTGAGACTAGTGAACCAGACAAAGATGATTTGTTCGGACTTCAGAAGACCTTCTGAATTGCTTCTGGGAAGTGCTTGTTGTACTATATCACATGTTCATACCCCGTGGGGGAGTCATAATAAAATGTTCTAGCATGATAGTGTCTGTAAAAGACTCAGTCTCTTAGACTTTATTTGTCAATCCGATCATCCGAGGGTGTTTTTTCCCTTGGTTATTATTGGTTGTTGAATAAACGACTTATAATTTCTGAGTTTTTCACTCAATACCTCCAAAGTTGGGGTGGTCGGCTTGGCATTTAGGCCTATTGAGGTTATTAGAGTCTATGTGTCAATGTATAAACATTCTAGGCATCATGTTTGAGTCATATGAACATCTCTAAGTCCCCCTAGGTTTTTATTTTTATTTTTATTTTTTTTATTTTTTTAAATTTTAATTTTTCCACAAAACTTAGGCTATTTTTTAATAGTCTAATTGGAAAAATTGGTTTTGTAATAAAAGTGGGCTCAATAATCAGTTTTAGTCACGGGGGTGATCATTTTGAAGATAAGAGCACCATGTAAACCCATAGACCCACTTTTTCTAAGTTTTGAGTGATTTGTCCATCACTTAGGTAAAAAATCCCTAAAAATCAAATATTGATTATTTAATTGATAAATTAATTAAATAATGGAGAAAAACCCAAATCCTAAATCATTGGGATTTGCTCTAATTTGGGCTGATCTGAGAGTACATTAATGCATGCAATCTTAGGATTTGCACCCTGCCTCTTTCCTCCACACGTGTGGGCTCACCTGGATGAGGTTTGGTGGATGCTTCAGTCAACAGGTTGAGGTGTCAGTCAGATCAGCTCTATGATTGAGAGTTGCACTCGGTGAGACTTAGATCAGACTCAGATAGACTCATATCAGGCTCAGATTCACTCCACATGCAGTTGCACTCTCTCTCTCTCCTTGGGATTTGCGCCCCCCTGGGCTAGATCTCCTGTTTTATCTATAAATAAAGCACAGATTATCTCTTCCAAGCGAGTTAGAAATGAGATTGAGGTGCTATTGCTATTGTACTATTGTTATTGTTCATTTGAAATAAAGAGAAGCTTTGGAGGTAAGACGATGTCATGTTATTGTGTGTGTGGATGAGCATCGCCATGTTTTACTGAGGTAACCTGTATCTATGTTCATAATTTGCTGATTGTTTATGGATTCATTGCAAAAGATTGATAATAAGTTTATTATGATCTTGATAGGAAAGGAGTTTGTTAATAAGTTTATTGGCCATCTTTTTCCTTTTGATGCATGTTTAGAGATCTAGATTCAACATGTTTTATAAGTTTATATGCATGCTATTCTGAAATCTCTGTTTATGTATTAACCAGATATCACAAGCATTTTGGAAAGTCTTTGAATTCAATTGCAGGTTCCTAGCTTGGAGAGGGTGATGATATAGCTTTCTTCCTGACTTTCTCCAAAAATTTCTGAAAGGCATAGTCCCTCGACATTCCACCGGAAAGCTCCACGGTTGATCTTCAAGGCTTCCAGCACTCTTTCTCTCTCTTCCTCATAAAAATCCAAATCTTACCTGGTTACTTTGGTTACAAGATTTGTTATCATTTAGATCTGTCATATTAAAGTAAAAATTACATAGATCTATTATTTCAAATCTCATAATCTAGATCTCATTTCTAAAAGGTTTCATTAAGCATTCTAGATCTAGTTCAGGGAAATCGTCCGTTTTGCATGGCAATTTAAAGAAAATCCATAGGTTGCATGATTAGATTTCTGTTTATATTTTAAAAAGATTAAATCCATAAATCAGTTCATATCTCATTGGCTTCCCAAACAGCAAGCCAAGATCCCAAGGAAAGCTTGCTTTCCTGGGTTCCTTTTTCACCATTTTAGCTAGTTTTAACTTAGTTTTGTTTGGTTTAAAGTAGGCTGACCCAAAAGTACTTTCAAAGTGATTTTGGGAATATTTAATTCTAACATGCTCTCTATATTTTATCAAGAATAGTAGAAATAAAATAAGATGCTGTTTTAAAGTGAATTTGGGATCGTTCAAATCCCCCCAGGGGGCTCCCATTTGACTGTAAATTTTAAATTTTGGGAAAGTTGTAAGATCTTGGTTTCATCATATATAAGAACCAAGAGGATTCATATCAGTTTAATAATAATGTAACATCAGATAATAAAATTTTTCTCCGAATACGCTCTTTTGAGCCCATTCCCCATCCCCCCTCGGGGGATTCGCGCCTTTTTTGCTATTTTTTGCATTGTCTTATTTCTGTTTGCTTTAGATTAGTTTCATTCATGTAGAAAAACATGATTTGATTAATTTATCATATATTCCACATTTCAGTATCAAATTAACTTGAATACTTACCCCATGACTTCTCGATTGACCCGCAAGGGGAAAGAGATGCGTGGTAGGAATAATTAGAAAACTTGTGATTTGTTTCTGCTTGCTGCTTATCATTAATTTCTGTAAGTAATTTTTCTAAAATCAACCCCCTCCTTGATTCCCCAATTGAAGTCCATTTGGACCGAAATAGGTTCTTGGAGGATTTTTCTTTTTAAGAAAACACATCCTTTAAAACTCACTAAAATTGACAAGACTCTGGTGTGTATGCTTTGTACTTGGATGCGGTTCGTCCGATCAATCAAGCTGCATCAAAAGAAATGTGAGTGACTAGTTTAATTAGTCTTCACCTTCCCCAATCAACCACCATCAGGAAAAAATCCAATGCCTCGATCAAACCGTAAGCAGTGGAAAAATACCCAAAGGAAGCAGGAACTCCTGAAAAGTGACCTCAAGGCGCCGATCTCTGCTATACCTTTGGGTGCATTATGAACAACAGTCTCAAGGACTCCATTCATCCCACATATTCCTTGCGGGTAGCCGTGAAGGCTTAGTTTTGGACATACTCCAAGTACTCTTGGGTATATCTGGAGTCCCCCCCTCGCCTAATTTTAATCAACTCATATTTCACATTAACTTAAAACGTACCAAGAGGCAGTCGCAAAACATTCACTCCAAGCACATGCACGTACATTGATTATTTTATGACTCCATTTTAAGGCACTAACTATTATATATATAGTGTCTCAGCGTTGTGCTTTCGTGTGCTCATTTTTTATCTTGTCATCTATGGTTGTTTATGGTTAAATTTCAAACTCCTACGTAACTCATTCAGTTAACAACACCACACTAAATAATTTTTCCTTAGTAACTTAATAGGGTCTACCCCCTTTGGCTTCGTTAGGAGTTGAGCCTAAACGGAAGAGTCAAGAACAAGGTGACAGTCTTGACTCAAGACTTTCCCACAAGGACACACCGAGTGGCTTGAATATTTCTGCCACGTTCCCCCCAGGTGTGTGAAAGGTGGCAACAGGGGGTGCTAGTGGTAAGGTCTGACATAGGGATTTGTGTATGTGTGCCAGAGAGATTA
>LPNX010243279.1:213693-238631 GCA_001517045.1 Pseudotsuga menziesii | reverse complement strand
TAGAGAGAAAAGGTTATGGGTTTAGGGGTAGGGGGGAAGGGACATACAAGTGTTAGTGGTAAGGGGGGATATAGGCATGTGAGAGAGAGCAAGAATGAATGGGGCGGTGGGGTGTTAGGGAGATAGAGGGGGGCGTTAAAGGTAGGGATAGGAGGAGGGGGGGTTAGTAAGAGTTAGGGGGAAGAGGGGAGCGAGGGGAGACATAAAATAATTTTAGTATTGATATAACTTACAAAACCAACTTCATTGTAGTAGTTTATAACACTCACATGTTATGATTCATAAAATCAAGCTCCCATTTTTATCAACGCGCATGTGTTATTTTTCATTAAAACGGGCACACGATTTGTTTAAATTCAAAAATGTATTCCCTCCAAATGGAAAGGCCAAGCCTCCACCCATTCTTGCATGGCATTCTTATGCCTATGTGTCTGCTTCGGACTTTGATTCAGATTCAACATGCCTATGCCTTGGAGTATGATAAACCATGGCTAATTCAACATTATATCCAAATTTTCAATATGCTTGTGTTTATTCGTTCATTTGATTATGCTGCACACCTCCATTTTTTATGATATTTTAGAAACACATATGTTTTTTTTGCAGATTCCAAATATGTAAATTTTAACAAAAACACATAATTTTTCCTATATTTTTCTTATTTATCTTCCTACATCACTCAACTCAAAAACACACCGTTAGTGTTTCGTCCATATCTCTTTTGTTTATCAACCATTTAAAAACAAATTGTATGGTGCACTAAAGAACACCAACCTCTACATTCTATAAAAAACCCATTTCCAAATAATTGCATTAAGACATTCAAACGCTACACCCACAATTGACGTACCATTTTCGAGGTTTGATCTCTTAGATAATTAAAAAAGAATTTAAAAATATTATTTTTATTATTGGAAAAATAGTCGTGCACTAGTAATATATGTTCTCTATATGTATACTAGTTTTTGTAAGTTTATTCCATCATTTAGTCACTTAGACGCTGCTCCCACAAAAACATATACCTTATAATTTGTCCCAAAAATAAAAAGTTCCTGTTAAAAAATATCTAACTTTAGATATTTAACAACATTTTCAATAGAAAAAAATTATATATTTGGAAAGGTCATTAAATTTCCTACATTTTTTGTTTTTTACTCATCATAAGATTCATTGTGTAAGTGTATCAAAATATCCATGCAAGTTGGTGGATGTCTGTTTTTTCAGTTTTCTATTGCATCTAATGCGCCAAAAAAGACCCTCAACTTTGTGCACTCACCCTTATTTCACAGAGGACCAAACAAATTTAGATACAAATGCACCGCATCCAGAGCTTGGTGCATGAACATGGAATATCCTTGTAGTATTGCCCATCTACAAAGAAATCTGCTGACATATTCACCAAGAGATTCACAGAGAAGACATTCACCTATCTAAGATCCCTTCTTGGAGTGGGAGACACATGTGATGGATGATATTCACCTTCATATTTTTCTCCATGTCCATTTTAGAGGGGAGGTTTTGTTCCCATGTGGTTTTCCTCCTTACCTTGGTTATATGGACTAATAAGTTTTTTGTTGTATGAGGTGGCTTGAGCCTTAGTTGCCAATGCCTCCATGATTTTTTGGTATAATATGTACTAATTTAGGCTTAAGGGAGGGTGTTATAGCACTAATCCACCTTATTACCATGACTATACACCTATGATACTCTTCATTAGCATTATTCTATGTTATATGGTCCAAACATAGGCTATGTTGATAATTTACTAATAGTTGTGGCACTCTACCTTGATCATTTTGACAGTTGAGGCACTCCACTTTGATTGTCACGTCCCCACCCCTCATCCCGGTGGAGAGGAAGTGACATTACCGCTAACTATCTAGGAAATATAGCCCCATGAACGTAATATAAAATGCATTGAAGTAAAAACATACACAGTGCATAAACCATTAACATACAACAGAAGCAAAATACATTCCAATGAAGCATTTAATCTATTCATTTAATTCATAAACATATACAAATGCAGAGATTAACACAGAGATACTTATCTTATGAATAATCTCGTCCCACAACCAGCTATGTCACTGCAACATTCCACCCAACCATAGGCCAGTGTGCTCATCAATCTCTCAGCAAGACTGCCACCCCCGAGCTGGGCATGATTCCCACAAGGAATAAGGAACACTAGTAGGGTCACACATAGCCAAGGATACAACAAAACACAACCAGAACAACATAGTTGGGTTTATCAGGCTACAAAGGAGATGGAAAGGATGACTACTAAGCTAGTGAGCTCAATCACAGAGCTATGGACACTTGTACCAGATCTATCCTGGCTTCTAGAAAATCTACACACCCAACAAAAGGAAGCACCCCCTTCTCTGCTACGCAATCCCTTAGGACATGCCTCCCATTTCAGTGTTATTCAGGGTGTGCAAAGAAGAAAACCATCCCCCTAGATCTATTTGTGAGTTTCCTTCTCACACTAGATTAATCAAGCTAGTTCAGACCCTCTTTCCACTCCTAAATTAGTTCAGACCAAAGTACATATGCATACACAGCAAGAAACACAATTTCCGGGTTGAGGAAAAACAGTTTTAGCAACAAAACGAATTGCCAAGATGGGTAAAAACAACCCCCTAATAGCCAATTCTATTTTTAGAAACTTCTATGGAATTCACGTGGGCCAAACAGACTCTACAAACACCCAATTCGTGGGTCTCTCCTCTACCATTCGTTGTGCAAACAATACAACATATTTTCCCCAAATGGGTGATGAGAAAGAACAACAAAAACATCAAGGAATAAACCCAACCACTGAGCCTTACCCAATCGACTTCCCAGACATGGGAAAATTCTAGAAATCTGCAAAAACATGAATGGGAAAAACTGATTGCTCCCCTAGAATGGAATTCCTACATGAGGAAAATTAGCTGCGTGCATGCATGAAAGAAATTCCTACGCGTGAGTGGAATTTGGATGCTCTCTTCCATGTGAGGGTAATGGATGAAAAATTTCCCCTTGGGAAAGCATGTGGTCAAGGATGACAGCCCTGCCAGAACTGACGACTACCCACACCTCCCAAGCCCCAAGGCAATAACTTCCCAACTAACTTCTAGAGAATTTAATTGGTTGGTGAATAAGACAAGAAAAGGTGGTTGGTAGTTGATGGGTTCTGCTATTGAAACTTGGATTTTTCCCATTGGCCCAAAGTTTAAATACCTGCCCCCCCCACATTCCTTTGGAAATCATGCCCCATCTCTCTTAATGTTGGATTGACATAGCTGGTTGTTGGTTTTTTTTAATTAAATTTCATATTTACATGATGTCCAAAATTATAATGTGCCAGATAGCACAAAATACCATCGGCATCGACTTTAATTGCCGAAATATAAAATGACAAATCAATGGTGGGGATTTTGCCTTTAGCTGCATACCATGATTAAATACAATATTTACATCATATACATTTTTAATGCAAACAGGGTCAAAACCTGGGTGTTACATTCCCCTCCCCCTTCAATAGCATTGTCCTTAGTGCTTTACAAAATTGAACAAAATGCTACAATGGCATCGCCCTTAGTGTTCCACAGAATTGAACAAAAATGGATGTGCCAATTGCATGGCATCCTCCAGCTCCCATGTAGCCTCTTTAGGAACGTAGTGCTCCCATTGCACCTTTACCTGCCCTATGGATCGGTTCCAGAGCATTGTGACCTTCCTGTCGAGGATGCGTATTTGCTCGATTTGGAACTCTCCCTTGGGTTCCACCTAAATCACATCCCAATTTATCACATGGTTACGATCATGTACATATTTCTTAAGAAAAGAAACATGAGAAACATTATGAGCTCTAGTGCTAGCATGAGATGCAAGTCTATATGCAACTGGTCCTATTCTTTCAAGCACTTCAAACGACCCACAATATTTGAGAAGTTCTGGCCCAAGCACAATTATATTCACTGGATTATCCCATGTCACTAGTGTCCTACACCTTCTTCCATATAAAGATTCATATGGACTCATCCCCAAGGATGCCTGCTGTCCATTGCTATAAGAAAAATCTACCAAGTGTAAATAATCTTCCCACTTGGTTGGTTTGTCCATCACATACATGCGAAGCATGTATTCAAGCACCTGATTCAGTCTCTCTGTCTACCCATCTGTCCAAGGATGGTAGGTAGTGCTGAAGTTTAGCTTTGTACCCAAATATGGAAACAAACCCTCCCAGTAATCGAAAGTGAACTTTACATCTCTATCAGAGACTATTGCCTTAAGAAATCCATGCAATTTGATAATCTCCTTCATGAATATTTTTGCAATGTCATTTGTCTTATGCGTAGACTTAACCGGTATAAAATGTGCTGCCTTTATCAACTTGCCCACCACAAACATGATGGAATGATGTTGTCTCCAAGTCATTGGAAATCCTATAATAAACCCATGGAAATAACTTCCCACTTCCATTCTGGAACTAATAAAGGCTGCAACAAACTTGTTGGGTGTTGATGCTCAACTTTCACCTACTGACATTTCATGCACCTTGAAATATATTCAGCCATGTCCTTTTTAAATCTTGGCCAAAAATACTGCTTCTTGGCTATAGCAATTGTCTTCTGATATCCCGGGTGACTAGAATATGGAGCTTGATGGATCTCATCCATAAAAAACCTCCTCAAATCTGCTACATTTGGAATATAGATTCTATTCTTATAGGTAAGAAGTCCATGTTCTTCCAATTTATATCCCTCATACCTCTTCTCAATACTTTGCTTCTGCAACTTCTCCTTTACCTGCACATACAATTTATCTTCAACAACATGATTAACAATCTGCTGCCTCAAATCCAATTGACAGATACTAAGGGATGCCACATGCATTTCCCGCACTTTCCTGTTGAGTGCATCAACTACCTTATTCTCTTTTCCTTTTATGTGTTTGATTTCAAAATCAAACTCACATAAAAACTCCATCCATCTAGCTTTCCTAGCATTTAGAGTAGGCAGATCAAATAAATAATTCAGACCAGAATGGTCTGTCCTTAGCTCAACTCTTCTGCCCATCAAGTAATGCCTCCACATCTTGAGAGCATGTACTATGGATGCAAGTTCTAGATCATGAGTGGAATAGTTCTTCTCATGCTCCTTCAGATTTCTTGACTCATAACATATCACGTGGTTGTCTTGCATAAGGATTCCTACAAGCCCTTGACCGCATGCATCAATACACACCACAAAATATTTTTTTGGGTCTGCAATATTCAAGACTCATGTGCTTGTGAGAAGATTATTCAACTGCTGGAAAATTTCTTCACACCTCCGTGTCCATTCAAACTATATTCCCTTCTTTTTCAAAGAAGTGACTGGATGTGCAACCTTGGAGAATCCCTCAATGAATCTCCTGTAGTATCCTGCAAGTCCCATAAAATATCTTACATCTGTTACATTTCTTGGAGTAGGCCAATTCATAATGGCATCAATCTTCTCAGGGTCTACAGATGTGCCCTCGTCTCAGATAATGTGACCCAAATAATTAATCCTATCTTTATAGAAGTCACACTTGCTCAACTTTGCATACAACTTATGATCTCTGAGCAATTGCAATGTCAATATTAGATGTTCCTCATGCTCTTCCTCATTCTTAGAATAAATAAGAATTTCATCAAGGAAAACAAGAACAAACTTGTCCAAATACCTGTTGAGGACACTATTCATACGTCACATAAATGTAGCTAGTGCATTTGTGAGACCAAATGGTACCACTACAAACTCATAAT
The DNA here is from genome assembly GCA_001517045.1 of Pseudotsuga menziesii. Taxonomy (NCBI): domain Eukaryota; kingdom Viridiplantae; phylum Streptophyta; class Pinopsida; order Pinales; family Pinaceae; genus Pseudotsuga; species Pseudotsuga menziesii. The sequence goes on along the minus strand of LPNX010243279.1, from coordinate 232,852 downwards.
CTCCATACCTTGTTTTGAAGGCTGTCTTATGAATGTCTTCATCCTTGATTCTTACCTGATGGTAACATAACCTTTTCTCCTATCATTTGATCAAAGAGGTCATCAATTCTAGACAAAGGGTATTTGTTCTTCATAGTGACTTTGTTCAGCTGTCTGTAATCAATACACAACTTGAGTGTACCATCTTTCTTCTTCACAAACAGAACCGCTTCTCCCCAAGGAGACACACTCAACCTGATATACTTCTTCTCCAACAACTCTTGCAATTGCATATTCAGCTCTAGCATTTCCGGTGTACTCATCCCGTAGGGTGTCTTGTACACTGGTGCTGCTCCTGGCACAAGTTCAATTCTGAAATCAATGTATCTCTTTGGAGGAAGGCTTGGAATCTCATCAGTAAACACATCCCTAAATTCCTGCAAGACATGAAAGTCCTCCAACCTAGGAGTTTCATTCTATGTTGCCTCCAAAATATGAGCTGCATACAATTGGAAACCTCTCCTACAGAACTTCTTCAACTGCATTGCTGAAATATGCCTCATAGAAATCACCTTTGGAATGTCTCTTACAACTCTTGGGTTCCCTTCTTCATCCATGCATTCAAAAGTCTTACAATAACAGTCAAGCTTTACTGTGTGAGATTCTAACCAATTCATTCCAATGGGAACATCATAGGAACCAAGTGGTAGAGCATTTAGATATACACGAGTGACCAACCCATTCATAACCAATGGACATTTCTCTACCACTTCACTAACCTTTCTCTTAATTCCAATGGCTAGCTGAACTAACCAAGATTTGCTATGCTTTACTTTCTTAAAAGCACAAATCTCCACTACTATAGGAGTAATGTAACTGTGAGTAGAACTGGTGTCAATCAAAATAGAAACATATTGCTCAATAATCTTACCTGCAACTTCAACAACAGTTGACTGGTGATCTTCCTGGAGGTCCTCCTGCGCTGCATAAATCATAGAGACGACCCTTGCTACTTGACCTACTATTTTTGCCTCTTGAATGTTGTAAGATGGCCTTTCATTCTCATTCTCAAGTGGAAAATTCCTACGCATGTGGGGTCCTCCACATTTCCAACATTGGAGTGCTTCTCTGTTCTATTGTGGATATCTTGGCTTTTCTCCCACCACTCCAGCTGGCTTACTCGCATCTTGGGATGGATGCTTCTACTAATACTTGAAGTTAGAAGGTTTGAAACCTTTCTTCCTTTGGTCAGACTTCTCATTATTTTTGTCCTTCCATGTCTTATTATAATTAGGTGTACCTCTACTTTGCTCATAGCAATACTTTTCTTTCCTTATTGCTTCTTCCAGAGTTCTAGGTTCATAAAACTCAATTATGTCTTTGTAAGACCAAGGCAATCCACTCAGGAAATGATGGATATTTACCTTCTCATCTTTGATGTACCTGACATACCTCAATAGTTCCAAGAACTTATTTGCATAATCTTCCGTTGTCTGCTGTCCTGATCTCAGCTCATGGAACTCTTTAATCTTGTCATCATAGTACCTATCGGAAAGGTACTTCTTCTTGAAATAATTTTGGAACTGTTTGCATACAATCTTCCTTTCATTCATCTTCTTTACTTGCCTGAAGTGCTCCCACCATATGGATTCTCTTCCAGTCAAATTGAAGATGGCTACCCTAGCCTTCATATTTCCAGAGTAGTCTTGGACTTGGAAATATTTTCTCATCCTAAGAGGCCAAGCTTAAGCTTCTTTCCCATTCTTTACCTCACCATTGAAGGTAGGCGACCTTTACTTCTTAATTCATCATGTGAATGGTTCTGGTAACGCCTATTCCTCTCATTCCTATGAGATGAAGAGATTGAATCCCTAGTGGATCCTTCAGATTTAGATGACTCACTAGGAGATCTCTTTCTCCTTTTGGTACTGCTCTTACTACCTTCTAGTATTACTGTCCAGTCCCCAGAGTTCATCCACCTTTGGATGTCTATTAAACTTTGCATCATGGCTGCATTTAGCTGATTTTGATCCTCCTGAGCCTTAACCAATCTTTCATTATCTGCCTTGTAATTTTGCATCTCCACCCTTAGGCTTCTCATGGCGGCTACGAAATATGGGGGAGTCTCTTGCAATCTTATCCCATTAGACTCTGTCTCAACATTTCCCACATGAATTTTTTCTCCCATAACATCTTCCTTGTGCTCATAGGGATCTTATGCATCATGAATGCTGAAGGTTCTCATGGCTGAGCCACAACTCACTTTACTGAACTGCATTATCTGGAATATTGCCTTTGAAGGTGACTATGATTCTGCAAAATGTGTTAATAAACACAATTGTTAGCTGCATAACATTCAAAGGAATTTATAGTTACTTACCTTCATTGCAAATTTTCCAAAACACAGAATTTACTTTTCACAAAAAAAGACTGTCTCAGGGGGACGATGGGTGTTAAGGGGGATTGCAAACCTGCTAAAATTCTTTGTTTCATAGCAGCTCATCTTATCCACCCGATCTACAAACTCACTGAAGTTTTTCGACATGTTGGCTCGGCTCACCTTCTCCCTCCCAACACGTTGGGAAAACTCATCATTTGTTTCCAATCGAAAAAACTTGTCATTTCCTTCCGATCAGTCGGGAGAAATTGCCAAGATCATCTGACATATCGGCAAACTTTCCCTTTTCTTGCTGATCGGAAAACTCATCAAACTTTTCCGACGTATCGGAAAAACTTATTGAGTTCACCTGACATGCATTGAAAAAACTCTTCTTTTCTTGTCGATATGGAATTTTCAACACTTAGAAAAAATTTTGAAAAATTTTCATTCTTTCCTTCGGCCATTAGAAAAACTCATCTAAGATGCATCGGAAAACTCATCCAAGATGCATCGGAAAAAATCATTTGAGATGCATTGGAAAACTCATTCGAGAAATTCTTCCTTCTTTCCTCGACATCAGAAAAAATCATCTGAGATGCATCGGAAACTTATCCGAGATGCATCGGAAAACTCATCCGAGTTTACCTAATTTTCACAACTTAGAAATTTTTTTAAAAGTTTATTTTCTCCTTCTTCTCATTGGATCAACTCAACTTTTCATGCCGACACCATCGACTCAACTAAGTATTTCAAGCCAATGGAAACTTGGTCAACTGAGTCAATGTGAAAAAATTTCAATGCTTAGAAATTTTGGGGATTTTATGATTTCTTTCCCCTCGTCAGCTCAAATTAGCCAGTTCAGGCGACACTATATCGGCAAAAATCGGCCAACTGAGCTGATATAGGAAAATTTCCAACACTTTGGGAAAATTTTGAAATTTTTTCCTATATGTGCTTCTTTCTCCTGCTAACCAGGGTGTAATCCAGCCTCTGTCAGCTTCTCTTCTTGTCTCATTGAGGCCCAATGGTGCAACATGAGTTATGATACCACACTGTCACGTCCCCACCCCTCATCCCGATAGAGAGGACGCGACATTACCGCTAACAATATGAGCAATATAGCCCCATGAACGTAATATAAAATACATTGAAGTAAAAACATACACATTGCATAAACCATTAACATACACCAGAAGAAAAATAGATTCCATTCAAGCATTTAACCTGTTCATTTAATTCATAAACACATACAAATGCAGAGATTAACACAGAGATACTTATCTTATGAAGAAGCTCATGCCGCAACCAACTATGTCGCTGCAACGTTCCACCCAACCATAGTCCAGTATGCTCATCAATCTCTCAGCAACACTGCCACCCCTGAGCTAGGCATGATTCCCACAAGGAATAAGGAACACTAGCAGGCTCACACATTGCCAAGGATACAACAAAACTCAGCCAAGAAAACACATATGGGTTTATCAGGCTACAAAAGAGTGGGAAAGGTTGACTACTAAGATATTGAGCTCAACCACAAAGCTATGGACACCTGCACCAGATCTAGCCAAGATTTTAGAACATCTACACACCCAACACAAGGAAGCATCCTCTTCTCTCCTATGCAGTCCCTCAGGCCATGCCTTCCCTTTCAGTCCTATTTAGGGTGTGCAAAGAAGAAAACCATCCCCCTAGATCTGTCTGTGATATTCCTTCTCACACTATATTAATCATGCTAGTTTAGAATCTCTATCCACTCCTAAATCAGTCCCCACCCCTTATCCCGATAGAGAGGATGTGACATTACCACTAAATATCCGAGAAATCTAGCCCCATGAATGTAATATAAAATGCATTGAAGAAAAAACATACACAATACATAAACCATTAACATACAATAGAATAAAAATACATTCCATTGAAGCATTTAACCTATTCATTTAATTCATAAACACATACAAATGTAGAGATTAACATAGAGATACTTATCTTATGAAGAAGATCGTCCCGCAACCAACTATGTCGCTGCAACATTCCACCCAACCATAGGCCAGTGTGCTCATCAATCTCTCAGCAACACTGCCACCCCCAAGATGGGCATGATTCCCACAAGGAATAAGGAACACTAGTAGGATCACACATAACCAAGGATACAACAAAACGCAGCCAAGCCAACATAGTTGGGTTTATCAGGATACAAAGGAGCTTGAAAGGATGACTGCTAAGCTAGTGAGGTCAACCATAGAGCTATAGACACCTGCACCATATCTGTCCTGGATTCTAGAACATCTACACACCCAACGCAAGGAATCATCCCTTCTGTGCTACGCAGTCCCTCAAGCCATGCCTTCCTTTTCAGTGCTATTCAGGGTGTGCAAAGAAGAAAACAAGTCCCCTAGATCTTTCTGTGAGGTTCCTTCTCACCCTAGATTAATCAAGCTAGTTCATACCCTCTTTCCACTCCTAAATTAGTTCAAACCAAAGAATGGATCCATACACAACAAGACACACAATTTCTAGGTTGAGGAAAAACAGTTTTAACAACAAAACGAATTTCCAAGATGGGTAAAAATAGCTCCCTAACAACCGATTCGATTTTCAGTAACTTCTATGGAATTCACATGGACAAAACCAACTTTATAAACACCGAAAATCGTGGGTCTCTCCTCTACCATTCGTTGTGCAATCAATACAATGGATTTCCCCAACCAGGTGATGAGAAATAACAACAAAAACATTAAGGAAGAATCCTAGCCACTGAGCCTTTCCCAATTGACTTCCTAGACATGGGAAAATCTAGAAATTTGCAAAAATGTGAATGGGAAAAATAGATTGCTCCTCCGGAATGGAATTCCTACATGAGGAAAATCAGCTGCATGCGTGCATGAAAGAAATTCTGGTGCGTGAGTGGAATGTGGCTTCTCTCTTCCACGTGAGGGTAATGGAGGAAAAACTTCTCCTTGGGAAAGCATGTGGTCAAGTCTAACAGCCTTGCAAGAAATGACGGCTTCCCACACTTCCCAAGCCCCAAGGTAATCACTGCCCAACTAACTCTTGGAGAATTTAATTGGTTGGTGAATAAGACAAGAAAAGGTGGTTGGTAGTTGATGGGTTCTCCTATTGACACTTGGATTTTCCCCATTGGCCCAAATATTAAATATTGCCCCGCCCTTATCCTTAGGAAAGCATGCCCCATCTCTCTTAATGTTTCATTGACATTGCTGGTTGTGGCTTTTTTTTAATTAAATTGCATATTTACATGATGTCCAAAATTATAATGTGCTAGCTAGCATAAAATACCATCGGCATCGATTTTAATTGCCAAAACATAAAATGATAAATCAATGGTGGGGATTTTTCCTTTAGCTCCACATGACGATTAAATACAATATTTACATAATATACATTTTCAATGCAAACATGCCCTAAAAATGGGGTGTTACATTGATCATTTTGATAGTCTAGATGCCCTCATTGATGACAAATCATTCTTGGTGCAGTCTCCATCCCTTGAATCAGGGAATATGTTTGACCTTAGGTGCTAGTGCATGTTTGTGGTGGTTTTTGGCCTTCCTTGAGCATTTATTTCTCCTAGAGCCACTCCCACTCACCCATGTGCTCAACCATGCCTAGCTTGCCTTCATTTATGATGCATCATGTTTGACCTTGGGCACTAGTGCATGTTTGTGGTGTTTGTTGGCCTTCCTTGAGCATTTATTGCCTCCTAGATCCACTCCCACTCACCCATGTGATCAACCATGCCTTGCCTTCCTTCATTTATGATCCAGCATGCTCCATCCATGTTCACACTAGCATTTGTGACCGTTTGCGATGGTTAGGGAGGTGATTGGTCCACCTAGGGGAATTTGAGGGTTAAATCATAGTATGCCACATGTATGCATCCATATTTCCTCCAAAGGCTAATGATTTATCCCTAATGTAATATAAACATGATCCATACATATTTCCATGTTAAACAGTCATAATAATATCAGTTATTCACTACATTTGTGTATGATAATTTCACTCTTTCTTCTATTTTTATGCATCATTGGGTGTAATATCGAATTGTTGGAATCCACTTGGCTCCTAGATCCTACTATGAATCAATTATTACATGGTACCAGAGCTATTTGGAGCTGCAAACAAAACTATAGCATTTGAATTGTTGTTTAGGGAATTTTCCAGAAACATTCGAGTGTTTGCATTGCAGGTACCACCAGTAGTTCTGCCACTCGATGTGAAAATAGAAATGGAGCAGACTCATGTATTGGTGAACCCATTCAACTATTTATAATGGAATTCCAAAATGGTGATACAGCTATGGTCGAAAGGCCTATACAAAGTCACCATGGGGATTTAGGCTGAACCCAACTATGCTATGGAGAAATTGAAGTACTTCAACATGCTTGATGAAGAATTTGGAATGCTTTGTATCAGTATTTCAAGAGACTTACTCTTCCATGTAGACAGTATGACAAATCCCAAGGAAGCATGGATCAATATTGAGGCATTATTCAAGAATACTGATGAGATGAGAGGTCACCAAATAAAAAATGAGTTGATCTCACTGAGTGAAACTCACTTTGAGACAATCCAGGACTTCTTCACACAGTTCAATTCATTGGTGCTTCAGCTGAAATAGTGTGGCATAGAAAATAAAGACGGGAAACTTATCTTATCAATACTTTCAAAGTTAGGGACATAGTATTGTGTGTTTGTGTCAACATTCCACTCTAGAAAGCTCACAACTCGAAATTAGAGGACGCCATCACTGGCAGAGTTCATGGGGTCATTGACCCAAGAGAAAGACAAGCTGGTACAAATGGGCACCATCAAATATAGTAAAGATAAATCCCTTTCTACATGTGTTTCAAATCCAACTAAAGGAAAGAATAAATCCATAGATTCGAAGTAGCAATAGAAGAAGAAGCAGGAGATACCCAAATCTTCATATGGGGGTTCAAATCCTGGCAAGGACAAGGAAAAGAAGAAGCAAGAAAATACCAAATGCATGTGTTGTCACAAAGGGTGACATTCATAGAATGCATGTATGAAGAATAATATAGACATGATGGCATAATTTCTTGAGAATAACAACATCCCCCTACTAGAAGGAGTAAGGAAGAAAGATGGTGGTTCAAACTCAGACAACAAAGAGAGGGGACATGCTTTGGTTGTAGGTTCTTCAAGATATTATTCCTTCATCATAGATTCAGGTTATTCCAGGAACATGGCCTCCATAAAAGATTCCTTTTTGGCCCTACATCCTTAGAGTGTTCCATACATTCTAATGGGTGATCATTCAGAGATCCAAGCCAAAGGGATTGACAGGATTAATCTTGAATATGGGTACTTCAACAATGTGTTGTTTGTTCCTGATCTATTATTAAACCTACTCTCAGTGTATCAAATGACACACATTGGTGAATCCAAGAGAGTAACATTTAATCCAAATGTAGTGGAGATAGAAGAAATATCTACAGACAAAGTTGTGGCAATGGGTTTTGCTGACCATGATTCAAGAATGTACAAATCCTCTCACTTCCTCCCCTACTCTCAAGGGAATGCGCTCCTGTCACATGCCAATGAGACAAGAAAGTTATGGAATGAGAGATATGTTCATGTCTACTACAGGTACCTCTAGGCATTGAGAAAATAAGGCATGGTGGAAGGGCTTCCTTCTATCAAGTTCTCAAATGGAACATGCAAAGGATGTGTAGTGGGAAAGCATGTTGAGCGCATATATGAGAAAGAAAAGGCAAGGAGAGATGTCCAAGTGATTGATTTGGTTCATTCATATCTCATAGGGCCTCTTCCCACACGCTCTTATGGGAATTAAAGGTATGTGTTGACCTTCATAGATTATTTCTTAAGGTACTGTTGGGTATATTAATTCAAACTAAAATCTGAAGGTTTTGAGGCTCTCAAAGTTTGGAAAGCCTTGGTTGAGAATACATGTGGGAAAAAGATCAAGGTACTTAGGACTAGAAATATCAAGGAGTATGTGAAAAAGAGTTTGTATCATCTTTTTGAAGAATGTGGCATCCAAATGCAGCATTCGGTTCCCTATACACCACAAAACAATGGTATTGCAGAGCGCAAGAACATGGCTCTCAAGGAGATGGCAACCTGTATGATGGAAGAAAAGGATTTGAATCCTAATATATGGGATGAATCCATTAACTGTGCTGCATATGTTCAAAATAGATCTCCTCACAAATATTTGTATGGAAAAACTCCATATGAGGCTTGGAGTGGTCACAAGCCAAGTGTTTCTCATTTTAGGGTCTTTGGCTCAAAGGCTTGGGATATGATTCCTTCAAAAAAGAGAAAGGCCTTGAAACCTCAAAGGAAGGAGTCCATTGTGGTTGGATACATTGAATATACCAAGGAATACAAGCTCTTTGATCCCTCATCTCAGAAGGCATTCATTCAAAGGAGTATATAGTTCGAAGAAGACCTCATGCAAGAGACCAAACTAGCTCAAGGGGAATGCTCACATCCTCCACTCCATGATGATGTAAGTGATGAATCCTTCTCTAATTTTTCTGATTCTGATATTGAAGATGATTACGATGACATGAATTCAGATCATCACTCACCAATTCATCCCAATTGGGATAGTAAAACCATTGAAGCAATTGTTGATCTTGTTGGTCATGATCCACTAGATTCTAGGAAGACTAGATCTCAATTTCACAATGCCTACTCTAGTTGTGAATTGGATATTTCTGATAGGTTCTTCATGATGGTTTGGTATGAACCTCATAAATATTAGGAAGAATCAGTTGACCCAATATGGAAAACATCCATGGAAGAAGAGTTCAAGTCATTGCAAGACAATGAATCTTTGGAATTGGTTCCCTTTCCCTCCAAGAGGAAACTAGTGCAATGCAAGTGGGTCTATAGGACCAAAGTGGATGCTGATGGTTCATAGATAAATTATAATTCCAGGTTTGTTTCTAAATTATTCTCTCAAGTCCAAGGAGTGGACTATACAAATACATTTGCATTGGTTGCAAACATGGACTCTATTAGGCTAGTTTTAGCCATTGCTGCATCTAAGCGCTGGGAGGTTCACCACATGGATGTGAAGAGTGCATTTCTTCATGGTGACCTTCAAGATGAGATCTATATGCAGAAACCTTAAGGTTTCATTGATGACCATTCACTTATATGTAGGTCAAACAAGTCTCTCTATGGCCTCAAGCAAGCGCCCAGGGCTTGGTATGCCAAGATGGGCAATTTGATGCTTTCACTTGTCTTTGAAAGATGTAAATATGATACTAATGTGTATTTTCAGCATGTTGGTGAATTATTTCAGGTCATAGTGCTGTGTGTTGATGACCTTTTGATTACAGGTAGATGCACTAAAGAAATTGGATCAATCAAGTCTTCTTTGCATAGTGAATTCTCCATGACTGACCTTGGATTGTTGAAGCAATTTCTTGGATTGGAAATTGAGCAATCGGAAGAAGGGATCAAGGTAAGCCAAAAAAATTATGTTTCATACCTATTATCGAAGTTTAAAATGGCTGAATGCAAGGTATCCAAGTGTCCATTCCTTTCAGGAATAAAACTAGGTAAATTTGGTGCATCTCCATTGGTGGACAACTCGTTGTATAGACAACTAGTTGGGAGTTTGTTGTATCTTACACACTTTGGAACTGATTTGAAATATGTTTTAGGTTCTATTTCTAGATATATGTAGAAACCTCATGAGATCCATTGGAAGGATTCCAAGAGGATCCTGCATTATGTTCAAGAAAACAAACACTTCGGGGTACACTACGCTGCTGGTTCTCCACTAGAACAAGTTGAATTTATTGATTCTGATTGGGCTGTAGATTCCATTGACAAAAATTCCACTTTAGGTTATGTATTTATGCATGCACATGGTCCCATATTCTGGTAAAGAAATAAACAACACACCATATCCACTCTTTAGCTGAAGCCGAGTACATAGGAGAAGTGAACACAACTACACAATGTGTGTGGTTGCAAGGTATTCTTTGGGAACTTGGATTTGCATTTGATTCATCGACAATATTTGGTGTGAAAATCAAAGTGAAATAAATATTTCCACTAATACATTGCAGAGACAGAGGATTAATAACATTTATATACACACGCACTACATCCAGATCTTGGTGCATGAACATGTGATATCTTTGCAGTGTTTCCCATATGCAGAGAAAACTGTTGACATATTCACCAAGAGATACACAGAGAAGGCATTCACCTATATGAGATCCCTTCTTAGAGTGGGTGACACATGGTGATGGATTATGTTCACCTTTAGATTTTGTTCACATGTGGTTTTCCTCCTTACCTTGGTTATATGGACTAATAAAATTTTTGTTGTATGAGGTGGCTTGAGCCTTAGTTGCCAAGGCCTTTATAATATTTTGGTATAAGATGTACTAAGTTAGGCTTAATGGGGGGTGTAAGATCATTAATCCACCTTATCACCATGGCCATAAACCTATGATACTTTTCATTAGATTTATGCTATGTTATAAGGTCCAAACATAGGTTATGTTGATAATTTACTGATAGTTGAGGCACCCCACATTGATCATTTTGATAGTTGACGCACTCCACTCTAATCATTCTGATAGTACACATGCCCTCATTAATGAAATATCATTCTTGGTATGCTCCCCATCCCTTGAATCAGGGAATATGCTTGACCTTGGGTGCTAGTGCATGTTTGTGGTGTTTTTTTTCCTTCATTGAGCATTGATTACCTCCTAGAGCCACTCCCACTCACCCATGTGCTCAACCATGCCTATCCTACCTTCATTTATGATCCAACATGCTCCAACCATGTTCAAACTATAATTCGTGGCCATTTGGGATGGTTAGGGAGGTGATTGGTCCACCAAGGGGGGTTTGAGGGTCAAATAACAGTCTGACACATGTATGCATCCACATGGCGTATGTTGGGACTGAGGAAAGCATGCAAGAAATAAGTGCAAAAAAATAAATGCAGAAGAATCAATCCACGATGCAAGCACAAACAAGGAAAAGGAAGCACGTGACAGGTATAGAAGAAAGCTGCGCAGACAAGGAGATCTACGCGGACAAATAAAACTACGCATAAGAGAAAATCTGTGCAGAATAAGGAATATGCACAAAAGATGTCACCTATGTGGAAAAGGGAAACTACAAGGAAGGAAGATACCATAGGGTAAAAAAATAGCACACATGCAGAATAACGGCTGAAAGCGACAGAACAATCATGGGTGCTGAAGTCGGCTTAATTCGGCGGGTGTCACATGAGTGAACGCATGCTGTAAGTAAGGCCATTAGTTCCTTGTGTCAAGTCATGATCACCATAGCTATAGCCTGAGGGGGAATGATTGTGACAGTTAACAAACTTCCTGTATGCAGTCAACACTGCGTGGTCATGTAAAATAGTATAAATAGGAGGGATTCAATAGTTAGAGGCTTGGTGATTATTTCCTTATGTTGGTTGTTTTTAGTCTTTAGTGTCTTTTTCTGGGTTAATAGAGGGAATATCTCTCAGTGAGCAGATCCAAGATGTGATATCTGAGTGGTATATTAGTCGAAAGTTTGTAGGATGTAGTCGGAGGTAGTGCAGTAGAAGAGAAGTTCTGCTAGAGAGGTGTAGATGCTAGAGAAGCCTATCCAGGTTGTGTGCGAATCAGTATATGGTAGCAGTAGTTAGGAGAAATAAGACAAAGAGCATGAGAGAAAAATAAATTCTGAGCAAAAATTTATATCTAAGACAGTCTACAGTCAAACGCAGGCTAAAGGCACCATATATTTCTCATGCTAGATGAAGAGCGCCTTGTGGTTTTTCCCAGATGGGTTTCCATGTGAAATCTTATGTGTGTAGATGATTGAATGTGTATGGTTGTTTATGTTTCTATTTATGTTTATGCTTATGATGTAAGTCCTGTCATGGTTGAACAAATACCGTACTGTCAATAGAAGTTTGAACGCATGAATAGGTTATTATGCGCTGCTTCTGAGTATTAGATTATGTTTACGGTGCAATCACTGCTGCGCATCTGTTATGTTGCGTCTGTCTGTTAGCTCATTTTTATATTCTGCTATGGTTAAAGTACTAAGGCTGAATCTATGTCACTTCGTTAGTATTTAATAAAATATATGCATGGTGTGCGCTACAATTCGATGTAAATGACTTCATCCTCGTGACTTGGTTGAGCTCCTTGGCCGCGCGCCAAGGGACTATAATCCCTCGACAAATTGTGAAAAAATGGTTCCAGCGATTACCCATCGAAGAGATATCTCAGGTGAGATTGTGCCTGCTTTGCGGGCATTGCCGACGGGGCTTGCTCTGTTGGGCTAGTATCTCAGGTTTTTGTTGGGTTGACGGGATGCGCAGAACTTGGGTCATGTGAGTTAGGAAAAGTGGGCAACAAATGGTTCCGTTTAATGGACCTATTGATCAAAACAAGGGAAATGTTGTGGCACCCGCCTAAGAGTGAAGTTGAGGATTGGATGGATTCGAAGATGTTGATATTCGTGCAGAAGGAAACCGAGGGTTTGCGGCTGAGCCCTGAGAACTGGGTACAACGATGTCTATATTCAGATATACATGAAATTTGTTTCTCATAATTTCCCATTATATTGCGAGAATGGTTGTCAGAGTTAGCAACCCGACAGGCTAAGTTCCAGAGAAGAGGGGTAGCTGAGTGGACTGCCCAGTTAACACAAGAGGTAACGCAAGTAAGATACCCTATTTCCAGAGCTGTTGATTTTTGGATTGATAACACATTAGAAGGATATGTTACTTAGTTCATTGTTGAAGCGATAACCTCACATAGCGAGGCAGAGAGACATTTTTTCCAAGCAGCTTGGGGGAGGTGCCTTATCTCTATAAACCTATGGATTAAAATGCTCCTTTATGAAAAGGGTATTTTACAACTTAGTGATTGAGTCGCATAGTTCATGAAGGGATATTATGTGTAAACTTTAGGGGTAATATGGAAGGTAGTAAGCAAAATTGTTCCCAGGAAGCTCAGAAGATGAGTTGGAAACTGGATTCTTAAGAAGTGGAAGGATGTTTCGGTTAGGGAAGAGGAGGAAGGTAGCAAGAGGCATGAGGGCTTATAGCCTTCCCAGGGAAGGTGATTATGGATGTGAGTCACACCTAGACAAGGAGTCCTGCGACGAAGAGGAGGAGTATAGTACAATTTATGAGAGAGCATAATCAAAATAGTGTCCAAAGACGCCAAGGACAGGACAGGACTATGACATTCCAGGAAGATCACCTGAAGTGAGACCTAGAAGTTCCTCACCTAAGCAGCTTGTGAAAAATAGTAGTCCTAGTGTTGGGACTGGTGCACAAGGAAGCCCATTAGTGACCCCAATAAATCCAACAAATTCAGGGAATCCAGTGAACAACCCAAGCGCCACCCTAATGGCAGGGACATACATTAGACTACCCACATTTAATGGGAATGGAACAAAGGATCTAGAACAACACTAGTTCCTCTGTGAGGCAGTATGGATAGTCCGCCTCGTTAACAATGATGACATCCAAAAAGTGCAAATGATTACGACTATGTGGAGCCATGCACTGAATTGGTATATAAAGTACTGTGTACTACCATTGGGGTAGCCGCAGAGGACTCTTAAGGAGATTCGACATGCAATGATCTCCGAGTTAAGAAATCCGCAATATGAGTCCCAATGTATAACTGAGATCAAGGAGATTAAGCAGGCTATGATAGAGACAGTATGGGACTTTGACCAGCAGTTCAAAATGCTGAAGGCCAAAGTAAGCTTCCATATGTTGGACGTGCAGCATAAAGAGTGGTTAATTGCTGCACTATTGCCACACATTAGGGGACCACTCATGCAACAAAATATTGCAATGCAAATGGAGGCACTGGAATTTGTAATGAAGCTAGAGGCTTCACCTATTGGACATAGCGTTGTAGGAATGATACAGATTCAGTCACAATTGGCTAATCTGACAATTCAAATCTAGGACATAAAAAGAGGAAAATAGGTGTAGGAAGAACTCTGGTGCATGAGATGCCAGACCAATGGACATACCAAAGATGACTGTTCGGCTTACATGAACTACATATTGTCTGGTGTACCAAACCCATTGAATACACAGGGGCTGCCCTGGTGCAACATATTCCAGACCAGGGGACACCACGACATAGATTGCATGTTCCTGCACAAGACGGTATGTACTCCAGCTAGTTTGTATTGTAAATTTTGTAGATCTATAGGACACGACGAAAAAGATTGTAGGGAATGCCAACTTCTGAGAGAGAAAATGGTAGAGGCATATCTAATGAATACTGAGGAGTAAATAAAGAGTGAACAGGCCCAAGCGTAGTTCTAGGATGCACCTCAGTTTCATCCTGCACATCAATTTCAGGATGCACCTTGGTTTCATCCTGTGTCACAATTTTAGGCTACACCTTAGTTTCAGCCTGCACAACAGTTTCAGATGGTGCTGCAGTTTCAGAATGCAGCCCCATATAACTCATATCAACAATAGTATTAGCAACCGCAATATCTGTCGCAACAACCTCAACCTCAGTTACAATTACAGGGGCCGAGGAGGCGGAGTATTTGGCTGAGGAAGAGGGCCAGTTGTCTGCTACAATTGTGGAGTGCAGAGATACTATGCTAGAGACTTCCCGAAACCTACAAAGAATTTTTCATATTGAAAACAAGAGCACAATGTGGAGAAATGTCTGCAACTTATCGCTAGATGGAAATCCCGGACGGTTGGAGCAGCTAACCTAGCACCAAATCTTGCGTCGAATGCTCCCAACCTGAATTCTAATGCCAACATACAAATGATAGTCACATAACCACAAGTACCAAGTGTAGCTGTGATAACAAGGGGAGGTGTCGCAACGGGTGTAGATCAAGCTACACAAATAGAGCCTGCGGTGCAAGCACAACCACAGGTACGACCCACATCGCAAAAGAAAGAACCACTTTATGTTCAGAAGTAGAAGAGAATATTCATGGATGTACGCCCAGAGTTTGTAGGAATGGATGTTGATGTATTTGTAACTTCGGAATGTATTCATCTATGTATATTATGTATTGTAACCCGATGTTTATCCTGGATGTATCTATAATGTAATTGATTCATGTTGTCATGACTTGATGTTCCAATCGGGAGAATCAATAATGTAAACAAGTCATGTCAAGTCATAGTGTGTAACCCTTCAATTGTCTAAGGGTTAAAGTCCCTGTAGTTCCGGGGCACTAGGGTTATTAGACTCTCCTAGTAGAGGTCGGCACTGGTAGGGTTTTAGTCATGTCACGATTAGTATAAATAGAGAAATGGAGTCTCTATTAATCACACAACTCATCCACACTCAAGTGTAGCACATAGTTGAGGAAGGAGAAGACTGTCAAAACCCCAAAATTTTCAAAAAAATTTAAACTTTTATAAATAGCGTAAACTCCTACTAATGCAATATTTAAATATTGATTAGTTAATGCTATTAGTTTTGTATCTAAATAATCTTTATTTATTTTTAGAAAACAAACTAAGTTTTCTTGTCAGTCTTCTGATTAATTTCTGTTTGCAACAGCAAGGGGATATGCTATGTTAGATTGGGCTTACTTAGCTATTAAGCTAACGCACACAGTTTTCTTTTCCTTACATATATCCAGGTACAGTTTTGGGATTGCTGCTTAATAGATCTTTTAAAGTAATAGAATCATATGCTGTTACCAAATTAATTCAGTAAAGAAATATAGATATAAATCATGTTAGCCAGACTATTCAGCTTCCTACAGGTATAGCTTTTCCCTGTACTCCTTTTGATAAGGAAGAAAAATTCCAAGATAGACAGTTTAGAGATACTAGAGAATATGGATCGCCATTTTCATTTACACTAGTAATATTAAACTATCTTTAAGGAATACTGAATCTACTGGGTTTTACTGTAGTGTACTCATACTATTATTTTTCTAGTTTATAGCTTAGATCTGGAATTATTATACCTGATTCTATTTATTTACCGATCTACTGTTTATCATGTTGTGCCCAAAATACAAAGTGTTTGACTGCAATTAATAATGATAAAGAATGTAATTCTTTGCTCAAGACAATAGTTATAAATATACTATTCATCATACGAACTTAAACTATAAGAATAGAGTTCTTATAACTCCTATCAAAGCTTTTGATTTACATTTGTCAAGACCTAAATAAACTTAAGTAATAACACTTCTAAGAGTTATTTAAGGACAAAAGCCATTCTATAAATAGAATTTTATGGAGTTATACTAACCCTTAAGTTAATCAATATCTCTCTCTCTAGGAACTATCCTAAATGATAATACTTGTCATTAGAGAGGTAATGTTATTCTTATTACTTTGATGGTAGATTAGTTGATAAAAAGGCTTTAAAACTTGCAAACTATATTATCTTAACTTTGCACCAAATCCTCTATAGTCTTTTAATACCAAGTCGTATGGTTATATTATTTTACAAAGACTTATCCTTCAAACGAGGTTTATAATGTATGGGTTACAATATATAAACATCACGCTAGGGTTAATGATACATTGTAAATACATTATAGGCATACGATAGCTTAAACGTTTGCAATGCATTGTGTTATATGCTAAATACTAACATTACATCGCAAACATTGTAATGCATGTTATAACATTGTAGATATATTATAGTTTATAGATTCATTGCAATGTTTTTATGTTAAAGACTAACATTACAACGTATATAATATGATGCAGGTGAGGTCGAAGTTACGACCACAAGGAAATCTCCATGTCATGATTTTGTTGGCCCTCCCAAATGATTTGAAACATTATCAAAACGACCCACTCATTGGAAAATATTTGAACGCTGTCGTGGCTGTCTCCTCGCCATGCATTGGATGTTTATAAGTTGACTCGCCCCTTTTACTTGCCTTAGTCTCTCCCTCGCCTTCGGGCTTGAGCTCTGCAAACCCTGGTGGATTGTTGCGGTCGGTTTCTTGCCTCTAGCTGTTCGATTTTAGCTCTCCTTCGTTTGCTTCCTTACAGCTCTGTGTAGATGTTGGTGGCTCGGTCGTTGGCAGTAATGGAGTCGTTGCTGGTTTAAGAGTTACTTGTTGAACTTCTAGTGACCATTCTGTCACGGCATGCAAACGAGACCTTTTTAAAACTTACCAGCTGCGTCTCCTTTGAAGAAGATTCTCAGTTTCCTGTCAGCCCATTCTTGTAGGAGAAAGAAAGGGTTTGTTAAATCTGGTTCTTGGTCACCTGCTTGCTTTTCGGTGGCTGTTCGACTTCAACACTGCAGGTAAATGAATTTACAGTTTGTACCCATATTTTTAAAGGCAAAAGAATAGATTAGTTCAGATATTGATTAGGGTTTTCTAACTTTTTCTTTTTGTTTTCCTTTTGATGGTAGATTCGACCTCCTTGACGCAGAAATAGAATGCTCAAAGCTTCGGCTTCACGCTTCACGGGTAAGCCCTGTCCCAACCGTGGCATCCTCCTTGCTGGTTGTGATGAATGGGTGCACTTCTGTGGTTCTTGGTTCTCTGCTAGCGTAAGGATGTAGGTTATTTGAATTAGTTTTTGGGCAGGGTTACTCTCTGCGATAAAATATGAAAGATCTTGGCCGAGGCCGACCTGTTATTCTCCATGCGTTAAGGGTTAAGAGATGCAGTTTTCTTTTGGTTCTAAGGGTAAAACCCTGACTCTTACGAGAGTCTTCCGGCTACGGCCGTGAATGTAAAGTGTTGTTTTAAAAGTGCTGTAGGTTTTTGTAATATACTCTTGCAAGTTATAAGCCTTGCGTTAATACTGTTTAATATATTTTTATAGGCTGAGAGCCATACGTTTACTGTATTAGAGTTTTGCAGGCCGTGAGCCTTACATTTACAGCTATGGTTATTTAATGAAAAGAGTATTTTTAGTTCTTATACTACTGCTTATTAAGGTTAGGGTTTTTACCCTCTGTTTTAAATAAAAAGAGATCTGGTTCTTCTTTTTGCATTTATTTAAACGCTGTGATTGAAAGGATAAAACAAAAGAATGTTACCGTGTTTATTAAAAACCCGGCTGTAAATGTTATTAGATGGTTTTATTTTAAAAGATTGTGTGAAGAGACCTTTGTCTCGTTAGTTTAATGATTAAGCTTAAAATGTTTAAGCTCGATTATCGAGCAATCTGTACAGAAATCTTCTATTTTGGTCTTGAGACATACCTTTGATTATTTTAGCTTTGAAATTCGTACAATATATTATTATTGTTTGTACTGTGTGACTGTTAGTGAATATTTGACCATTTTTTATTTATTAACATACTTAGTTGCAGAGGTTATAATTTAAGGGTCTTAACCCATATCTGTAGTTTATGAAATTATTGTTTTTAATGTTCATCCTTTGAAATCTTTCGATTAATACTAATCGTCTTTTAACAACATTTAATTTAATTTATAAAAATAAACATATTAAAAGATTAGTTTATAAATATTTTATTATTTATTCCCTCTGTTTTAATATACTAAGTTTCTGTATTTAATTTATTATACTATTGTATAATATCCTGTTACATTGTAGGTACTATATTATAACACTTTAATACAATACTGTTATTTAATATCATAACATAATATTATTCCTTGATATTCTATAATTATGGTTTTAATATGATTTAACCATTACTTGTTTCTAGTGCTTGAATAATACTGTATAATACTAAACTAAGAATTTAAGTAATTTGTTTATAAAGTATCTGTATAGATACTTGTATATAGAATAGCATCTATTTACTATATTTTAAACATAAGAATAACA